>LPNX010054415.1:0-182873 GCA_001517045.1 Pseudotsuga menziesii
ATTATTATAAATGTCTATGTTCTTAATTAATCAAAGAACTCTGTTTAACTACATGAATTGAACTAGTGATTTTTAACCATTCAAAAGGGCGACATTAGAAACCTGTAAGAGGCCCTTTTCAGCTTTTAATGTCGCTACTGAACATCACTTTTGTAGCCCTTACCTAGTGCTAGAAATTCAATAATTTTTATAGGCATTATTGGAAAAGAAATCTATGTAAACTGCCATCCTTATCTCTGAATGTTCATTCAACTGAAAAGTTCATAGACTCATCATATTTTTTCTTTATATCAAAAGTGAAACAAAGGAGGCTATACCTATAGCAGCTGAATAGTCCGTTTAACATGCGATCTATTTATTTAGTTCTCTACTGAAAGCACTTGATAACAGCATATGATTTATTTTACTCTAGAATGATCTGTAAGAGAAAGGAAAACTGTGTGCGTTAGCTTTACAGCTAAGTAAGCCCAGTCTAACGTAGTATATCCACTTGCTGTTGCAAACAGAGAACAATCAGAAAACTGAAGAAAAAACTCAACTAGCATTCCAACCAAGTAAAGATCTTACAGTTACAAAATAAATAGCATTAACTAATCAGTATTTAACGATTGTGTTAACATACATTTATGCTATTTAAAAGTTTTTAAATTTTTGAAATTTTTGGGGTTCTGACAAAATATGGCTTCCATGTCTCAAATGCATGAAGGATGGACATCATTTCCTTTTCATAGGTTGACCTACGCAAGTTCTTCTCATAGATTTACTTACGGATAAAGGCCAAGTGTTCATCTTGATATAATATTGCTACCAGTGACACTTCCAAAGGCATCACATTATAAGATGAAAGTCTTAGTGAAATACATCATGGTTAACATTGATGTAGTGCACATATTATCCTTTAAGGTGTATAATTCCTACTCCGCTACCTCATTCCATAAGAAAGCATTCTTTTTAAGTAATGTTGTAATAGGGGTTACAATGTTTCCATAGTTTTACACAAACTTACAATAGTAGCATGTAATTCCAAGAAACCCTCTCAAGATCTTGAGAGATTTTGGGTAGGTCCAATTCTAAATAGATTCCACTTTCATGGGATTCACACAAACACCATATTGACTCATAATATGGCCCAAGTATTCAACCCTAGTCACCTCAAAACCATATTTAGAGTTTTTCACAAATAACCAATGATCCTATAATAATTGTAAGCTATATCCATCCTTATATGGATTACAAGGTATCATCTATATTTTTATAAATCAATTGAAACAACAATTTGTGAGTAACATATATATGTTATAAATTGTATGAACAACCTTGAGAATCTCTTATTTTCAAGGTGTTAAATTATCCCAATTCAGGGTATTGTTACTTAAATATGATATAAATTGTGTAACTCTGTCGGTCGCAGGGCATGTAGAACAGAGAAAATTAAGACTTGAAGAAGAAGAAGACAGTAAGAAATGTGTTGTTGTGTCTTGTATTTGGGCCCTTTTTTTAATATCAATGCTCTTTTAATTCCTTCAGCCTTTAAGTGTGTTTTTCATCCCATGTTGGAGAATGAAGGGACACCTTCGCTAACCAATATTTTTTCTTATAAGCTATTAATTTTTTAGATGGTTGATTGTAATGTTATTGTTAGTTTGTTATCATTGCATGATCAATTCCAAAAATTGTTATCACAAGGTCTTGAAAATAAATGATTGGATTCTTAGATTAAAAGGGTGAGTGTGCATTGTTTTTACTTGGATCTGAATTAATTCTTAGAAAGTGGCGGCTGGGGTTCCATAAGTTTTATATTGCATCTTCAGTTATGTAGAAGGAATTCTTTTCTGAGAATCGATTGGCGTTGATTTCAACTGTTATTTTATGCATGAGTTCTATTAATNGCGGCTGGGTTTCCATAAGTTTTATATTGCATCTTCAGTTATGTAGAAGGAATTCTTTTCTGAGAATCGATTGGCGTTGATTTCAACTGTTATTTTATGCATGAGTTCTATTAATGTGGAGGTTAGATGAGCAGGAGCATTGGTTTTCTTTATATCATATTTTTAATTCGTTAGAATAGTTTGTGTTGTAGTTGATATTTATTTTCATAGTTGTGTAGATGAATATAGGTTGCTTTCAATTATAGAATTTGTTTTCAGCAATGTTATATGCTTCTAGAACAAAGTGTGCATTGTCTTCCTTTTATAGCACAGTGGCAGTAATTGAATTCTTGTTTTGGTTGGGTGAACGAGTACTTTTTAGATTGAGTGTATTTAATGCTAGTTTATCTCACTAGTTGCATTGCATTTATTTATTTTTTACATCATTATGAGGAAATTGTATTTGCATATACTTTGCGTGCAACCTTGAAAGTGAAACGTTACTGGATTGAAAATTAATGTGTGTGCTAGTTTTATTATTGTAATGGACCATCATTAGCCCCAGCATTTTGGTGACGTTTTTTGGGAGGTTACAAATGTGCAAATTTGCAACTTGTGTTTTTTTTACCTAGAAGCATCGCCTTCGGTTCTACTAAGGCCTGAGATATAAAGACGAAAGGTAAGAACCTATGCATCTATCACCAATTCCTTATGTGGGGATCATCCATGGTAGACTCTCGTTTCACATGAACTAAATATTTCTTTTTAATTTAATTTTTCATGAGTAAAGTAGCATATAAGATGAATGAATAGAGGAAATTTTCGTAGGGGTAGAGGAAAAACAACATATATACTAATAAAATTTCAAGTGGTGGGGATCTTAAGGACCAAGGGTGAAAAACATACATTCAGGAAATAATTATGAAGGCATAGTTAGAAGTAGCATCATTCCATGCATTCAAATTAGCATCATAATCAGGTCCTAGTCATCGACACCCCTCACAGGGAAATTGAGTTGCAACGATAGAAGGTGAGTTGCATAATATTTTAGAACAAAGGAGTGAAACTGTGGAGCCAAGCCAACAAAAGGGACCAGATTCACTCGCCATAGTAGAGGACCTGAACCCCACCCACTCACAGTAGAACCAAGGCCTCATACATTAGTATAAGGGCACAGGGAAACAAAGGGAGTTATAATTGAACATCAAATTTTAACAATTCTTTAATTCGCCCGTCTAGATAAAGAAGTGTTGTTAAGGTCTATGTACTAAAGAAGGAAAAATATATTTTGTTTGAATGGGTCCCTGTTGATTTTGGAAATCCCCAGGGATATTAGAAACTATGGGAAGATACAAATCCAAGAATGATGGCTACTACACGTCTACCATCAAATTCACCATTTCTAATACTAACTCCAAGGGTGGAACCAATGAAGCCTATTTCATTGTCTGCTCTCCTGAATTTTCATGGGATAACCATTGAGGATCCAGACACATTCATGTCTGAGTTTGATGTATTATGGAGAAATTATGATTACATCATTGATTTGTAAAAAACAAATTATTCCCTACCACTTTGAAGGGGCAGTCCTAAGGTGGTTCATGGCCTTGGGTGGATATCTATATCAGCATGGGATGAAATGAAGAATTATCTTCTTGCAAAGTATCAAGAATAATGCAAATCCTGAGACCTCAGAGAAGAAATTTTCGATATGAATCAAAAGGAAGACAAGAATTTGGATGATTACGTAGAATGTCTCCAATATAATTTATAGATATTTCCACATTATGCTTTGGGAAATGAAGACTTGAAAACAATTCTGATCTAGGGGATGCAGGATGAGTGGCTTGACATGTTGAACGTTATGGGAAAGGGATACATTTATAAGTAAAGTTGTAATACCATTTTTGATTGATGTAGGATATGTTCTCAAGGATCTTCTAGGAACATGACAGGAATCAGAGATCTTCCTACCAAGGTAACTAATTCAACTAATGGTGGAGCAACTCGAACAGAGATAGGGACCATATTGGAATATTTTAAGACATACATTCTTGGGAATTTATCCTCACATCTAGATGTATTTCAAATGACGCAAAGGAAATTTGAAGAAGATAAGGTGTTAGTCATCGTTTTCCCACGATGCAGGAAAAAACACCCAGCTAAGGAGTGTCTACTCAATGCTATAGATCTATCTGTGGTATACGACAAAGACCATCCTAAAAATTCATGTCCATTATTACTAGGATTGAAGGAAGTGCACTAGAGTGCTAACAAGGAAGTCAAGCCAACATACTTTATGGGACAACAGAAACCATGGCCAAATTAACCTCCAAGTATGAACCAAGACTCATCTACATTTTTCGATAACTAGCAAAATCATATGTGTCTCAGCACCCAAAAAATCAATATACATCTCAGCGACCACAATTTTCTACCCAACATTGGAAAAACTCACAACATTTCAATATCCTTCTCCTTAAGTACTTTGGCCGACTCAACCAGTTCATAACCCGACATGGTCTCAGAATTGACCAAACACTCCTGTAAGCACTATTTTTGGGCTAATTAATTGGCAGGGGATTAGACAAGTGGAAAGAGAGATAAGGCATGTCAATATTCAAATCATATGACCTTGGAGGATGTTAATAATTTTTTACAGATATTTCAAAGGTTATTTCTAAGTAGGGTTCTTAAAATAATTGAAGAATTCTAGATTTTTTAGTTTTAAAAGAGTATGTGAATGAGAAAACTTGTTCCAAGTTGTATATTGACAAGAAGTGAAGATATTAAATAAACAGGTTTAATAATTTTTGCATAAGTGGAAACAGGTTAACTGGCAGACACAATTTCCCCTTGGATGAAGAAGGATAGGTAGATCTACAGTCATGAATAATTTTTCCTGTTTCAATGTGCAAGGAGAAATGAAATTCTTAAATCAACGAAATGGCATAAAAGGGTTTATGTTTCAATGGAAACGATCAATGACCAGATCCGATCGACGATGGAAATATATTCCACCATTATAACTTGCACAATGAAAATCACTTTTGGAATTTGCGGAATCAGTTAAAACACCTGCAGGTTTCAATGGTCAAGATTGATGGTGGCTTAGATCAACGGTGGAGGTGAATGCCATTGATCTAAGATGCTCAAGAAAAGTCACTTTCTATATTTTTGGAATTGTGTAACAGAAGCACATACTTCAACGGTTGAGATCAAGTCGGGAGAAATCTATGGCGGAGAATGATTTCGTTGATTGAACATGCACGGAGAAATTCACTGTAAAAATTGGCGGAATGGTATAAAGGGGGTGCATGTTTCAATGGTGGAGATCAAATCATGCATAAATCTATGGAGGAGAATGATTCCACTGATTTAACATGCACGGATAAAAGCACATTTGGAATTTGCGGAATTTGGTAGGCCCTTTAAACTTGAACGACGGAGATTAAAGATGGTTTTGATCAAGGGCTGAGATCAATTCCGAAAATTAGATTTGCATGGAGAAAGGTCAGAGTTGATATTTGTGGAATTTAGTATGGTCCACACATTTTGATGGTTCATATGGAAGTTAAGATTAGATCAATGGTTCAAAATAGTTCCGCCAATACAAAGTGCAGGGAAGGAATTTTTTGGTAGAAGTGTGGAAAGTGTAAATGTGAAAGGTGATCAAGGGTGTAGATTTAAGCTAAAATGGATCTATGGCCATACATCAATCCAAGAATATAAGCTATGAGGAAGATAGAGAAGTTCATATAACTGGAAATCAAGATTTAAGACAAATCAAGATGGACGGCTCAGATTGAGAAGAGTTACAAATCAATGATGGAGATTTTTTCTAGTATTCAAAGTTGCATGAGAAATAAAGAGGGTGAAAGAAGCGGGAATAAGATAGTGTATTTAACCGACAGTCAAGAATCAAGGGCTAAGATTGAAGAGTACCAAATCTACGGATGAAATTAAATTTGAATGAAAAAGATCCATAATCAATATGACGAATAAAATAATATAAGGACAAGCACGTGGATTCAAACGATTTGTTTTTCTGAAGAATTGGAAAATGAGAATCCAAACTATGCGAAAGGCGCCACCATGGACAAAATTTTGAACTATCTGTTAGCTGACCAGGTAGGTTCATTTCTCTTATTGAACTAGTATTTCATGGCTGAAATGGAATATTTAGAGGTTCATAATCTTGAGTATCAGAATGTTGAAGAGTTTCTTGAGGATAAAGATTCTGAAATATTCGACACTATCTTACTAAATGATAATGTAGAAACCGCCAAAAACAAGTTGAAAATTCTCAAAGATTAGGAATTGATACTCATGGAGTGTTCAGTTCATATTTCTTTTATTTTTCGGTCGAATAAAACCCCAAATTGTCCATAATTCGTTGAGTGGTGCACCAATAATTACTCTCCTTATGAGGGGGTAATAATGGATGCATCTAGATCTAAAAATTTGTGTCCGGTAAATTCCCTTGTCATCAAAAATACCCTGTTAATCCCTGTCGATTTTTCCCAAATTTCTAAAGAATATAAAGAAGAAAGCCTAGTACAATTTTTTTGAGAGTCCTCAGTCGAACAAAAAGAAACCTTCTTCAAATATTGCTCAAAACCTGATAGTCATTTGTTAAATATTCATTTTCCTATTGATTACAACCTGTTTAATGAAGAAACTCAGTCTTTGTTAACCTTTGAAAGTCATTTTTTGGGGTTGGATATGAACAAATACATCACATAACCCTTGTTAAGTCTAGTGTTCATCCTTAGTACTGGTCAGGTAGAGTCTGAGCAATTGATTCAGTCCATGTAATCACCATGCCTTAAATTTGATGTTTTTTAGCTGAGAACATTCATTCTCAGCTAATAAACTTCCACAGGACAAGATCTTTCAGATTTCAATATTTTCTGCTGAGGATGTTTTTAACATTCAATGAAGATAATTTACATCTCCCAAAGATGGTAATAACAGATGAAATGAGTAGGGATTATTGTAAGTTTATGAATTTTCTCATGGCACCAGTGTATAATGTTTTCTTTCAAAAGATATTACCCAGAGTATTACTCGAGATGAAAGAAACATTACAGTTTTCACCTGAAAGAAGAATAGGGGATTAGTCCCTATATGAAAATGGCACAGTGATTAGGGTATGTGGATTTTTTCATCAACCCTATATCCTACCAGCATTTTTGACAGTAAGAGTGTTTGCATTGGAACTAATTACACAAAGGTTGATAGTTGAAGATGAGCATTTCCTGGGCTATAAGAAGCCTTCAAAAATTAAGTTTCCATGGACAGTAGGCCCTTTTGTTATCAAGAACAAATCAGCTCTTCAAATGATTGAAAGCATGCTCAGAGAAATGGGATTTTCAGTGAAAGTTGATGTTAATTACGACCCTCACCATGTTATCTCAAATAGGAGACAAGCAAATAAAAATAAACCATTTGAGCATTCTGAGGTGGTAGGACTATTTGAAGCAACAAATCAGATGGATTTCCCCAAGGATATTAATAATGGTGAAAATATGCAAGAAGCTTCACTTTCATCTGCACTAGGGGACACTTCTCCCCAGCATGATCTTTCAAGTATTGTTTTTGCAACTACTCATGTCACTCCATTGGCTAGTTTTTTTCTAAAAAAGTAAATAAGAGAGATTTTTCAGAAGCCATGGATATAGAGGAGGCAGATAGTGCTAGAACACCCAAGAATAAAAAGATTGAAAAAGCAAGAAAACTTGTACTAGACACAAAGGCTAGAAGCAAAAAGAAACATGTGAAGGTCAAAGGCCCAACATTTGAAATCCAAGAGTACACATTTGATAACATTCTTGAAGGAGTAGCAGATAAATACAAGTCCAAGACTGAATTGATGGAAAAATATAAAGGTGTTGGAGAAAAAAATTCAGATTAAACATTGAAATTATATGATGAAGTGAATGAATTGTACAGTCAAGGCATATCCATAGTGACTGTTAGGGATTAGGATAAAAACACATTGAATTTGGAAGTAACTACAGGAAATAAAGTGGCTGAAATGAGGGTGAATTTAAAGAATATCCCTACTACTGATATGATACATCTACATAGAGAAACAAGTGATATCATTTATACTGAATTATTGAAAGAAACACTGCAGGTGTCAAAGTTAAAATCAAGTAATAAAAGAGTTGAATATTTACTTAGAAAGGAGAAGGTGGAGAACAAATCCCACCAGACCTAGATTAGGAAGCTTCAAGTGGAATTATTGGTGGTTGATAGTCAAGCTGATAAGGGAGCTACTGCATAGAATTTGTTATATGAGAAATAAAATACAATTCAATTACTAAAGAAGAATCTGAAGATTCCATCTACTCATCTTATACAAACTTCTGAGCTGACAAAGTTTGAAAAATAAAAAGAAGCTTTGAATATTGAATCAATTGATTGTAAAGCAAGGTTGTTGAAGTTTGAGGAAAAAGAAAAACAATGGGAGAAATATGTGAGACTTTGGACTAAAAGGGAAAAGGCTTTTGAAACAAAACAAGTAGAGTTGGAAAAGCAACTGAAGGAAAAGAATAAGGAGCACCAAGTACAAGTTATTTCACCTTCTGTACAATATGGTGCAGATTCTCTTACCCGACCTATGTCTCAAGTAAGTCTTAAAGATTTATAAAACACTAGTTTGAAAAACCAAAATAAAAATTTGGAAGACATAGTTGAAAAAAAAGAGAAAAGGAAAGAAGGATATTAGAAGACAAATGTAACGAGCTAGTATAAAATAATAATAGATTGGAAAAACAGATGACAGGACAGACATCCTTACAGGGAGCTAAGAATCTCATTTGGGATGTATTGATAGCAGAAGCGACCAAGCTCATACCTTAATTGGATTTTATTTTAGACAATGATATTGTTACACAAGCAACTCGACAAAATATCATGATGGTAAAGCAGACTTAAATTAAAAAACCCATAGACATAGCTCATAATCCAATCAATTTTTTGAACAGTCTAACAGAAGAGGAAATAAGGAAAGAAAATATCGAAGACAAGATCTTAATTATCACATGCGCAAGAAGAGTGGTGAATAAGTATCAGCATTTAGAAACAGATCAAGCAAAAATTGATACTATGCACATCAAATTAAAGAATTCATTGAACTATTTAATCATTTGTTCAAAAGAGGACTTCCTTTATTTTGGGAAGAGAAGGGTGGAATGTGGTCTCATAAGGTGTATAATGTCATATTGATTAGTTGTATATTAGACCACAGATAGTTTGATGATATGCAGCAACAATCCATGTCAGGAAAAACAATGATTGACAAATTGGCTGGAGATTTTGAGATGTTGTTCGACTTTAAAGCTACGTGTACCAAATTGCCATATTTTTCTTATTCAAAAAATGGGATCTCGGGGTATTGGAAAAGGCGATGATCAATCTGGATCTGCCAGCTACTGATCAATGGAATATAATTGAAAATTACGGGAAAATTAAATACAGCTTGTGCTAATGAATACATGAAAATCACGAAGATTTTAAAACTGAAGATTAGTTGTTAGTTATTTAGTTCGTATTTAGAAACAGTTATTAGTTAAAAAGTGTCGATGACACATGTAAAAGTAGTTGGAACTACTTTTAGCAGTTAGTTATTTTGTTCAGCTCATGGAGCAATGTATAAATACTTCTATATTTTATGATAAAAGGGTTGGAACCCAAGATTTTTTGTGTTATGTATATTGTGACTTATCTTTAATACAATTACAGAGCTGAATGTTGGCCTTTTGCTACAAATATTCATGTGTATTCATAGTTACAGTATGTTACTTCTTTCCTTATGTGCATGTCTTTCTTGTTAATCTTGTCATTGTGTGTTCTCTCATATCTGGAATAAGTGTTTAATAGTTTCAGAATTCATACGTGTTTATGCTCTGGCTATTGTTTTAGATATCCACAAAAACCTTTCAACTAAAGTGAATGCAGAATTCATTTTCTTAATGCTCTGTGTTAATGGACTGTCATTCATTCTTTCCATGCAAACAGTCCTGTGATTCAAAAAAACCATTATGCCTCCATAGCCCAATGAATACCTACTTTGTTCAACCACAAAAACAATCTAAATCTTTTTATTTTTATTCATATATCTGGCCTTGTTGAACAAATCTATGAGAGATCCATCTCTGGAAAGAAAGAAGCCAGCTTTATTTCTTAAGTGGTTTTTGTTATTACCTTGGGATTTTACCTTTTACAACTTGGGTATTTTCTGAGTGATAACAACTCCTTTCCCCACACAATAGTTTTTGGTGCCACGATCTTTGATACCTCAATTGTTACAATCATTGGTACAGTCTACTCAGCCACAGCTACAACTTCCTATGAACATGGCTATAAATACTCAAATGACTGCCCATGCAATTCACACCCAATTACATGTACAAGTGAACCCCAATCCGAATAATAATGCGCTTCAGAAATTTGAAATGTCTATCTTCCCATCCTGCAGCATCATCCCTCTTGAGTGCAATGATGTTCATTTAAGGTCTCGGAGGATAATTCAATCTGAAAATACACCAATAATTACAGAGGAAGAACCTTTATCCCACAATACATAGCAAACACAAGAAGAGGATATGAATATTAACCAAGTCATGACCCTAGGAGTAAGAATAACTGCTACTAATTCAACCCAATCTCATACTTTTATGCCTCCATATCTAGAAAGGATAGCAATAAAAAGGATACCCCTATAGCTTGAGTTCAACCTTCTGAGAGAAATCCAAAATTTATGTTTAATTAAGATTGTTAAGATTTTAATGGTTATATAAGATATTCAAACATTTAATTAGCATCATAACATCATAACCATATGCAATAGGATCACTTAAAGTAAGACACAAGCACAAAAAGACAAAATAATGCATAGATTTATCCTGGGAAACCCTCATGGGGGAGAAAACCCTGCAAAACTTTCTCAATATAGAATTCGACCAAGTACAGTGAAAAACCCCAAGAATATTACCAACAATTTCCTCTCTCCAGCGAACCTCCTCAATCTCTCCCTTGTGCACTTACTTGTGTGAGAGATATGTCTAAATGAGGGAGGTGCCTCACCTATTTATACTCATCAAGTGAGCAAACTAATTACCTAACTAGGTCGGCCTAGTCCTTTAATTAGGTTCAACCTACCTACGAAGACTAAAAATAGCATTTATAAAATACTTTTGTGGGTACTATTGACCTGACTTACAACAGAGGTTCTACCTCGCGACTTTTACATGACCAAATACATTAATGACATCTCTGAACGAAGGAATATCATCTTTAAAAGGAGGAATAATAATAATAATACAATAAAAGGTACACTAGAATATATTCTGAAGTTTCATTTCTTTAACACTCCCTCTTAACAAGGAATATATTCTACGACATCAACAACAATAACAACTGTACAACTAACTAGTGAATCTATATATCAAAGGAAGTTTTGGAAAAACAACATCATGCATATGGAACATCATCATTGGCATCAACATGGAACAACATCATCATCAACAACATGGAACATCATCATCATCATCTAGAGCATCAGCATCGAACATTATCATCATCATCTGGAGAATCATCTTCATCGTGTGACAATTGGAACATCATCATCATCGAAAACATCATCATCAGCATCATCATCATCAAAATAATTTCAAGAGCTCTCTCTACCTTGCCGTAATATGTCATAGATATTCTTACCATCCCATCGTAGGATTTCCCATCTAAACTCAGCATCCCACCCGTCGCAGGGTGTTCCATCTAAGATCATCATCTCATTGAAGGATGAGAGGATCTTACCATATTGGGATCTCTCTCTATCCCACCACAGGATTTCATGAGGATTCTTATCATCCTATCACAAGGATGTCCCATCTAAGGTCATGATCTCATCACAGGATGAGAGGATATTATAATATTGGTATCTCTCTATAACATGTCACGAGATGTCTTGGAGAGTCTTACCATACCATCGTTGGATGTACCATCTAAGATCATAAGACAAGAACCAAGTTAGCATGGTTATGATTATGGGACAGTCAGCCCTAGACAAGTCAGCGTGGAATTCGTGGGGAACCAAGTCAACATGGTTATGTTTATCAGACACTCACCCCTAGCCAAGTCAACATGTCATTCTCAGGGAACCAATTCAGCATGGTTATGTCCTAGCCAAGTCATCATGGCACTCACTTCTGCCAAGCCATCATGGCACATGCTTCTTACAAGTCATCATGGTACACACTTTTTCCAAGTCATCATGGCACATACTTCTCTCTCTGACATATAGGTCATATTGATGTCAAGTCCATCTGACAATTTGTCCAAGTTATCATGGCACTGTCTACATCATCCGTCTTCAACTTCTGGAACACATTGCTCCCTCTGTCACGGAGGTCATCAATCATGCGAGGTATAAGATCATTTGACTGCTTGTTTTCAACCTTGTAGCAAAGGTTGAAGTCTTCTTCAATGAGTCTTCATCACACAATCTTTCCTACAAGTCAAATTCAAATGTATGATTAGAAACTTTTTATACTTTCCAAATGACAAATTCTTATGCATAAAGGCATATGCAACTATCTTAGCCAATGCTTCAACACAACATTCAAACATATCCCATAGATAGATAGTAACTTTCTAGATGCATTCCATCTCTACCAAAACATTATTAAGAGAGTGCACTAGTACTCCCAACATGTCAACAAAGAGGTTTCATTCTAGATAAGTAGAAATGGAATGTTGTACAGCACCATAGGTCACTTATCCATCACATGCATATTAATAGTATATTGTTTATTAATGCAAACATTCTAACATGTATAATACATTTCCTAAAACTGAGCATGTACTCAATTGAACAATATCATCTAAACATTCTCAAATAAAAAAGAAACACTTATCTTGTATGTATTTGTAGGGTTTCCCCACTTTGGATCTTGCTTCCTTTAGGTTTCCTCCCTCTTAATTGAATAATAGTTTTATCAAGTCTTTTGGGATCTTGTACTAGGCATAATGGTCCATATACAATAGAATGTTCAAAGTACATATTCTTCATAGTCTTCTAATTATGTCCTTTTTAGTGGAGGTTCTTCATCGACATAAACTGTTGATCCGTGTTGTTTCCTCTTCTGTCAACAATTTATTGCAAAGTGACCAAATTTTTCACATATGAAGCACAGGATATGTGAAATATCCTTCTTCTTCTTTGAATCTCAATTTGTATCTAAACTTTGTCTTCTATCTGAGTTCCTTTTCTCAAACCTTCTTTATTTTTCTCTCCTTGCCTAGGTATCAAGGGCTTGGTCCTCTTCATGCTGAGGTTTTTGAGAATTTTTTTCTTGATTGTAACCTGGTTTCTTCTTGTACAAAAATATCCCAAAGCTTATAAAACCAGGGTGGTTTCTTCCATGTGCATAGTCCCTGAATAAATGGTTCCCATAAGAGGGGAGACCATTAAGATTTATCGTCACAAGTTCTTTATCTTCTATTGGATCATCAATGACTTCAAGTTGGTCTCTTAATTCAGATATCTTCATGAGATAGGAGTTAACTGAGATTGAATCATACATACCAACTTCTCAAAGATTATTTCTCAAGGCTAGTTTTCTGCTAGTATTGTTGCTTTCAAACAAAATTACCAGGTGATCTAACATTTTCTTGACTGACCCTAACTGAGCAATCAATGGAATTAAGTGATCTTTTACTTAGTACATTAATATTCTTTTCGATTTACTTTCATCCTTCTTGTACTTGGTCTTGTATGCTTTTGTTTTAGATTGTATAATGCCATTGGTGAGGTGATCTTCTATCTCATTCTCTTTCATGATGTAGAGTAATTTGGCCTTCCAGGAATTGAATTTTATGGCCCATTCTAATATACCCTCAACTATGAAATTCATATTGATAAAATTTATTACCTTAGATAGAGTAGGACATACCAATAAGAGTTCTTCAATTATATGTTTGTTCCAAAGCTTTTCTTCAAAAAATTGTTTCTTGTGGACTTAGGGTTTGACATAGAAACCCTAATTTTTCAAATTTGGTGAATTTCATATATGATTGGATATAAATATGTGCCTTCTCAAGGAGATATGAGCAGTAAAATCCTTTCCCCAGATCTGTGGACAAAACTGCAAAATATTTGATGTCCTATTTTCTTCAATTTTCTTCTGCTGAATTGTTATGTTTTAATTCTAATGTTTCTCCGAGATTACTACTTATCAAGGTATGAAACTTTGTCATGAGGTATTCTTATCTATATTATGTCCAACCCCATAAGTTAGAGCAATATTGAATTCACCAAGTGGAACTTATGCTAAGTTTCCCAAGGTGACATGTTTATGGATTGGTCAGTACAACGAACTTGTACGGATTTCCACGTGTCACTATTTCAACTTCGAGTTATGAAACTCACAACAAAGAAACTAAATTTCGTTTCATTTTTGGAACATCTTCATAAATTAGATTTGTATCTTCATATCCCAAGATATGGCATTTCTCTCTAAGCCACAAACCCAACGAAACTTCCTCAATATATAATTTGACCAAATATAGAAAACAACCCCAAGAATAATACCAGCAGCTTCCTCTCTCTAGTGAACCTCCTTAGTCTCTCTCTTGCACACTTACTTCTGTGAGAGATATGTCTAAATGAGGGAGGTGCCTCACCTATTTATACTCATCAATTGAGTAACCTTATCCTAACTAGGTAGATCGAGTCCTTTAATTAGGCCTGACCTATATAGGAAAACTTGAAATAACATTTAAAATATACTTTTGTGGGTACTTTTGACCCGACTTACAACAGAGGTTTTACCTCATGACTTTTACATGACCAAGTACACCATTGACATTTTCGAACGGAGGAATAACATCTCTGAAAGGAGGAATAATAATAATACAATAAAATGTACAATAGAATATCTAATGAAGTTACATTTCTTTAAAAAAGATACCCTTTTACAAGAAATTTGGGATGTCTCGATTTATGCCAAGACTATCAGAGAACTATGCCTCGGGAAACCAGGAAGGAAACCCAAGGACCAATCAACTATTCATGTACTAGGGAAGTTATCTAAAATTATATTAGGAAATATTACACCGATTAAATACAATGATCCTAGGAACCTGACCGTCACCCTCTAAATTCAAGGGAATTTTTTTCCTAAGACTTTAATTGATCTTGGCGCAACTATAAACATTATGAAAAAGGATGCTTGGGAGGCACTAAACCTTGAAAACTTGATACCAACCCCTATTATCCTAGAACTAGCAGATAGATCTACTATCACGCCAGAGGGGACAATAGAGGATGTTATAATTTGAGTAGACTATTGGGAATATCTGGCTTATTTCCTTGGCCTGCTGAAAAAATCCCACCTAGAAAGCAATCCCCTATTCCTGAGAAGACCATGGCTAACAACATACATTTATTATGTTGGATGCAAATAAGGAAATACGACAATATCGCATGCGGATACCAAGAAGAATTTGACCCTCTATCCTCTAGCAAGTCCTAGTGTGACTTGTAAATATTTTGTATGGATTGATTTCAAAATTGAAAATGCAAACATTCAGCATGTCCTCACCATTAATGAATCTCTAACTTTTAACTTTTAAGGATTAAATGGAGAATGGCACTATTTCTAGTTTTATAAACAACCCACCCTCTGTTCGCCACCCTACATATCAGTTGATACAAAACACAATGAATCACAATATAGAAGATAATCTTGAACACAAACTAGAAGATGAAGAATAAATTCCAACAAGTCCATGGTAGAATTCCTATCAAAATTGAGCCAGGAAAAACTTTAAACATAATCCCAAACCTGACTCCATTGCAAAAAGACCAGCTGTTACAAGTTTTAAAATCTTAAAAAAAAGATGTGGGATTACATAGATATGATTGTTGTATACCCTGATATCTATTTGCACCATATATATATCAAGAAATATTGCATCCCAACTAGACAACCGTAGAGGAGGATGAACCTTGCATTACGATACATTGCCAATTAGGAGCAATAGAAACTATTAGATGTTAATTTCATTTATCCTATATCCAATAACAAATGGGTATCACCTCTTGTCATAATTCCAAAGAAAAATGGAAAATGGCGGATTTGAATAGATTATAGAGATATTAATAAACCCACATAAAATACCATTTCCCATTTCCCTAGACCAAGCGCTCAACACTCTCTCGAGAAATATATTATTTTCTTTTCTCAATGGTTTCAACAGCTATAACAAGATCCAAATAACCCTCGAAGAACAAGATAAGACCACTTTTACCTGTCCATGGGGCACGTTTGCATATCAATTCCCCTTTTGATTATGCAACATGCCTACTACTTTTCAAAGGGTAGTTTTGGGCATACTCCCAGATCCAGTTAATGACAGTGATCATACTTTCATGGACGATTTCACACCATATGGTACTACCTTTGAGGAAGCGTTATCCAATTTGGAAAAAGTGCTCAAGCATTGTAAACAGGTAAATATTTCATTGAGCACAAAAAACATCCATATGCTAATGGCAGAAATGTTAGGATTATTATTCCTCCCTTGTCCAATTTGGTCATATGTCTAAATCAAGATTCCATCCAGTCTATTTTTAGTCACTAGCACCATTGGGTCCACTTGGCCTATTTGGGGCACATGTTCCAGTTTCTAAAGTGTGGGGAACACTAATTGAGTCCTACTGCCACTGATTGCACTTGCATGCATCAGTTTAGGAGCCTCTTAAATCAATCCCTACAATTTAGGACCCACTGGGAGTGCCAATACCAACCAAGGTTAGTTGAGTTTAGTTGGTGGCTAGTCAAGCTCAGTTAGGAGTCAATTGCATTCAGTTCTAGTCCTCTACATTCAGTTAGCTCTAGGTTTGCATGGTTGTATGCAGGAGAGGCGCATTCCTCACCTACCACAATCAGTTAGGCTTAGTTAGCACTGAATTATACACTTGAGTTGTGATTTAGAACTTTTATGAACTCCGATAATGATTTAGACGAGGTCAGTTAACCATTTAGTCCTCTGATAATGACTTAGACAATGTTAGTTAACCATTCAGTCAAGTAGAGTCTAATTAATTAGAATTTCCTCACATGGATTTGAATTGCGTGTGGCTATTTAGCCATTGTACTTCATTGTAATTATTATCTAATTACTTTTGATTAATGAAATAATTCACAATTGCAAGAATTTTTGCACTGTTTCATTCTTCAATTACTGAGTAAATTGTGTGATCTATTTTGTGAGTTGTGTGTTGATCCATATATCTATGTGCTCAATTTAATATGGTATCAGATCCTTGGCAGGACAAGGCACTTCTCCTACTATAGATCCATACTTGGATCAGTTTTTGAGAGAAATTTCTCCTTTTAGTACTGCACCAGAATCAGATAATTTATCACTTAATATCCCAAGTTAAGGAATTGTTGATCAAGCTTGCTTGATCAACTATAATGGGTGTGAAGGAAATTCCAAAAGTGCAGACTGTCGACCTTATTTTGTCTGTTTGATTGTGTGATTTACAGGTTTATCAATCCTCTTCACTGCATTCGCTACAAGTAGCTCAGTCTCCTTCATAGCATTTGCTACAGCAGCTCAGTCTTCTCCACTGCATTCTAGATGGCCCCTCCAATGGAGCTCCTCACTCCTTTCAACTATCACCAGTAGAAGGAGGGCATGGAGATGCAACTACACTCCAAAAGACTCTTTAGACTCACAATGGAGGCAGAGAAAGAGCCAATTCATTATGTTGATAGAGAAAAGTATTGGAATAGGCTTAATGAAGCCTACAAATGCTTGTGCCTCTCAATCTCTCGAGATATTCTCTTCCACATCAATGGATTGAAGACTCCCAAGGAGGTTTGGGATAAGATTTCCTCCTTATTTGACAAGTAGGATGATCTGAGGGTCTATCAGCTTGAGAATGACTTGATTTCTCTTCATCCATCCAATTTCGAAACACTCAATGACTTCTTCAGAAAAATCAAGAATCTAGTGTTCCAATTGAAGCTGTGCTAGGTTGAGAAGGAGGATGATCAACTCATCCTTTCCATCCTCTCCAAGCTTGGTTCAAACTATTCAGTATTTGTATCAACATTTCATTCTGTGAAGCTCTCTACTCCAAACTGGAAGATGCCTACTCTTAACTATTTCATTGACTCTCTCACTCAGGAGTATGACAAGTTGATCCAAATGGGGATCATTCGATCTTTCAAAGATCAAGCACTTTTTTTGCAGGAGGACCTAAGCTAGCGAATGACAAAGGAAAGAAAAAATATGTGTCTCCTGTAGAGAAAGAGCAGTCAAAAGATCCTTCAGGTTCGAAGAGAAGCAAGAAGAATGGAAAAGGAAATACACTTTGTTCTTACTATGGAAGGGGATTTCATCCAGAAAGCACCTATATGAGAATAACAATAAATGATATGGCTCTTCTTCTGAAGAAGCATAACATTATTGTTCCTGCTAGCATCAGGAAGGTTGACCAGAAGGAAGAAACTAAAGAATATGAAGAGACATGCCATGTATTGAAGGCTAGCTGCTCCACAGCACATGCCTTCCTTATTGATTATGGAGCTTCCAATCATATGGTTGCATCCAGAGAATCATTCTCTTCCTTGCCGTCTTTTGATGGTCCTAGTATTCAAATGGGAAATAGTAGTAAATTTCAAGCCAAAGGGAAGGGCTCTATCAAGCTTGAACATGGAAATTTCAAAGATGTGCTTTATGTTCCCTCCCTAGCTGCAAACCCATTATCTGTATACCAGATGACTCATACTGGCTATCCAAAGAGAGTCATATTTGGTCCTGACTCAGTGGATATCACAGATATCTCTACTAGGAACATCATATCAAAGGGTGCTACAAATCATGCCTTCAAGGCATATGAGTTCTCACACTTCATGCCATTTTCAGAACCAGTGCACGCTCAATAGCAACTTGCCAGGAAAGGTAAGAACGTTTCATCTACATCTTTTGCAGTTTCCACTAGTATTGCAGATCCAGCTGTATAAGTTTATGAGATTTAGATTCAGGGTGATTCAGATCCAGATCCAGTCCCTCCTTCCAAATTGGAAGCTATGAAGATGACTAGAAATCCATTTGACACTCAGAAGGAAAAGACCCATGTGCTATGTCATGCAATATTACTTCCTTCGGAGAGATGCAATAGACTTCCTGTAAGATACTACACGACAAGGGCTCAATCTCACTACATTTAGAAGAATAGAGCTGATCATACACCTCTTCATCCAGCAAGAGACAAAGGTTACATTCCTCCTTCCTTCCATCATCATTTTGGGAGAAGATGGAGAAATCTACATGCTAGGCCCCAGGATACATGTGCACAGAACATCATGCATGTTGCTTCGCTACATCATAGAGATTGCAGCAACACATTTTCAAGTTTTTCAAACTTTAATCCTGATTCTATCTGCTTAATTAGAGGGGGGGATTTTTTCCCATGTGGTTTTTTCCCCAACTCATTGTATTGAGTAGTTACTTTAATTTACTTGATGTAATGGGTGACCTATGGTCTTAGTTACCAGGGCCCACAAATTGTCCAAGTTAGCATTCAGGGGAGGTTTTAGGATTATTAGTCCTCCCTTGGCCAATTTGTTCATGTGTCTAATTCAGGAGTCATGTCTAAATTGGGAGTCCATCCAGTCTATTTTTAGTCACTAGCACCATTGGGTCCACTTGGCCTAATTGGGGCACATGTTCCNAGGAATGCTAATTGAGGCCTCTTGTCATTGATTGCACTTGCATGCATTAGTTTAGGAGCCTCCTAGATCAATCCCTACAATTTAGGAGCCACTAGGAGTGCTGATACCAACCAAGGTTAGTTGAGTTGAGTTGGTGACTAGTCAAGCTCGGTTAGGAGTCAGTTACATTCAGTTCTAGTCCTCTACATTCGGTTAGCGCTGGGTTTGCATGGATGCATGCACGGGAGGTGCATTCCTCACCTACCATAGTCAGTTAGGCTTAGTTAACAATGAATTAGACACTTGAGTTGTGATTTAGAACTCCGATGAACTCTAATAATGATTTAGACAATGTCAGTTAACCATTCAGACCTCCGATAATGATTTAGACAAGGTCAGTTAACCATTTAGACAAGTAGAGTCTAATCAATTCGAATTTCCTCACATGGATTCGAATTCCTTGTGGCTATTTAGCCATTGTACTTCATTGTAATTATTATCTAATTACTTTTGATTAATGAAATCATTCACAGTTGCAAGCATTTTTGCACTGTTTCATTCTTCAATTATTGAGTAAATTGTGTGATCTATTTTGTGAGTTGTGTGTTGATCCATAGATCTATGTGCTCAATTTAATAATAAAGGATTGTGTTGGGACATTTTCTCTCTATTGTAGGTATTCATGTAGACCCAGAGAAGGTTAAGATAATACTCGACATGCCTCCATGTAAGAGACGGAAAGAGGTATGCATTTTTCTCGGTAAGACTGGTTATTACCATCGCTTCATGGAAAATTATTCAAAAATTGCTTCTCTTTTGTTTACTTTATTAATGAAAGATGGATATTTCTCTTGGACTAATAAGTGTGATCCATCTTTTGCGAAATTAAACGAATTACTGTCCACAACCCCTGTTTTACGAGGACTAAAGTGGAGATTTACATTTCACATTGCTTTAGATGAATCTGATACAGTTGTGGGGACGGTATTGGGTCAAGAAGAAGATAAGAAACAATACACTATTTACTATGCTAGTAAAAATTTGACTCTTGTAGAATTAAACTACATAGCCACAGACAAGGAGTTTCTTGCAGTGGTGTTCTCAGTCAACAAGTTTCGGCATTATATCGCATATTCTCCCACTTTCAATCACACATATCATTTGGCAATCAGATATCTCGCTAATGAACCTATCACAAATGCATGATGCATTATATGGATGTTAGTCTTACAGGAGTTTGATATTACGATTGTTGACATGCCTGGTAAATATAATGTAGTAGTAGATGCCTTATCTTGGTTTGTCACAAATAGGGATGATTCTCCTGTAGGACATGACTTTCCATATGAACATATATTCACAATTTATGTTCATACACCTTGGTACACATATATTGCTAATTTTCTTGCTGCAGGAAAGTTAACTCGCCATCTCTCTCCTAGAGAATGATGAAGAATTATCTAGTAGAGTGCAAGGTACTCGTGGGTGAATGGTTTTCTTTTATATATCGGACTTGATCATATCATTCAAAAATGTATCCAATAATAAGATATTCCTGATGTTTTGAAGTCTTGTAATGATGAGCCATATGGAGAGGATTTCATTGAGAGGAGGATGGGCCATAAAGCATTGCATATGGGCTATTATTGGCCTACTATTTTTTTATATGCAAAAGAGTATTTGCAAAATTGTGACAATTTCTAGAGAATGGTCCAACCTAGTCAATTATATGAGATGTTGTTACAAGTTCAGGTGGTTATATAGCTCTTTGATAAATAGTCTCTTCATTTTTTGGGTCCATTTAACCCTGCATCTCAACAGAAATCATATATTCTCGTCTATACAAACTATATGACTAAGTGGGTTAAAGAAAGGGCTCTTCCTAAATCAACAAAGCAATCCATCATGGATCTCTTGTTCTAGGAAAAAAAAAATCAATATATTGGAATGACCGGGGAGATAGTCATCGATGGAGGATCACAATTTACAAGGGAAAATATTGAAGAGATGCTTTCAAAATATAAAATCCAACACCGTTTCATCATCCACAAGCCAACAGGTAGGTCGAGAGTACAAACAAGGTACTGAAAAACATCCTTACAAAAGTTTTGGCCAACCATTTCAAAGATTGGGATGATAGGTTATCAAAATAGCAATGGGCATATAGGACTACTTGGCGGAGTACCATGGTATTTTCTCCATTTGAATTGATGTATGGTAAGTGCCCAATAATCTCAATTGAATTTCAAATAAATACACTTAGAACATGTGTAGAAATTTGATTGGATTCGACAACAACTCAAAAGCACAGGATGGACCAGCTCAATGAGTTGGATGAAATTCGATTTAGAAGCACTGCAACACACTAATATTGTTCAACAACAACATGATAAGTAGCATGATAAAATTATTAATTAAAAGGTATTCCATCCTGGAGATTGGTCCCTATTGTATGATTCTTGATTCAAATATTTTAAAGGAAAACTTTAGACTAGATGGCTAGGTCCTTATGAAGTGGATATGGTATTCAACAACGGGACTATTAATTGTCACCATAGACAGATGTCGTACTCCTCTGCTCACAAATGGACATTGTATACGAGTGTATCGTAATCCATCTTCAAAGGATTCTTTTTTTCTGTGGATTTCTTCTAATCCAAATTTGCAAGTGCTATTGAAGGAGTAACACCCCTCTACATCCACAACAACTTAATTAAAAAAAACTCTAGTTGTGAAAACTCCATTTGGAGCGTTGTTGGACAGTTGCTAGTTGAAACTAGCTTGTTAGCGTCTAGTATTTGAAGAAAAAAAGAATAAGAAAATATTGATAGTAAAAATTCCTTTGGAATGCAATCAGGTGGATGTCAGCTAAAAACTAGTCCTCTAGCAGTTGGTATTTGGAAAAAAAGAGTGCTTGCAAAAATTATTTCTCTTATTTTAAATAAATGCTTGGAACAATTAAGACACTCTTTCAGGAATGATTGAATTTCAGGAATAAAAAATTTGATGTTACTTCTTTTGGTGTTGTTACTTCATTATGTGTTGTTACTTCTTTAGATGTTGTCACTTCTTCAAGCGACGACAATGACATATACTAAATTTCATTTATCACAATTGCTTGATCAATTGTTGTTACTTGTATAAGTAACAACATGATCAAGTAATGTCGTTGGTTTGAGAAAATAGCATCATGCTCGTTCATGTTAAAGAAGTGACAAAGTTTCAAGTAGTGGTGCTTTAGTTCATCATACAACAACAAGTTATTTCTCCTCCAAATACAGTATGTGTTATCTTCCAATTTGGCCTAGGTTGTGAATAGCCAACTCCAATTTTGTCACTAGACCTCTACCAGATTCATTATCATGTGTTGGTCAATCCAGAAGTAAGGATCTCTTATGAGCCACCACTACCTTCACCTTATTTGTTCACACTTGCCAACATCATCAAAGAATAGCATGCTCCCACATGCTCCACCAATCATGACGAGAGGTAAGTTAACTTATGTACAAATCACTTAAACGTTTTATTATTTCGTAATTCAATGCAGTACGAAAATTGGATGACACCTTCGTGTCAATTGGACGTGGGAGACCAAAGAAGCTAAGTTGGGGGGCATGTTATTCCCAAAATATAATTCTTATAAACTATGTAATCCACTCAACATGGGTAATTAATCCCTTAGATGACTGGACTCGCTAAACCTAAAATAGGAAACTTGCCCAATTTTGATAAAAAAAAATCCTCACCACCTTTATGTCTTCGCATGAAAACTGAAATCTATACATGTAACAAAGATTTACTACAACCTATGAAGTCAAAAATAATCCAATACATAGTTGACAATGGGGGATCCTTAGTACGCCACGAACCAGAATACATAGAGCATCTACGGCTAAAAAGGGAAGTGTATCAGCTATTTCAAAGTGTTCATTGGGATGCATATTTTGAGAAGCTACAAGGTTCGATGAAGGTAAAAAATTGTAATTTTCTCAGAATCTCGATGAGGATGAATCCATAGTTAAGGGTATGGAAGTTTCAGTCACGAAAGAAGGTATAGCAAAATTAACAAGCCTACCCTTGATTGGAAAACGATGGTATAACAAGAGGACATCATTGGCACAAGCAAAGAAAGAGTTCTTCTATAGGGAAGGAGAGGTGTTTCATTAGCAAGGGAAGGGTTAGGGTTGAAGTTCACTACCCGACATTTGGAAAGAATTGGCCCTGTACATTCAGAAGTAGCTCACTTACGAAGGAAAATATCAGGTAGTCTTTTCATATCATCTTAAATTACTCACGCATATGAGGCATGGGCAATGATTGAATATCCCTTAATTTCTTTTGGATTCACTGCAATAAATGGTGGGAGCTGCAAGGGGAAAAAAACACCCTTTAGCAGCATTGATGCATCATGGGATATTGAATCCCCTTATCTTGGATTCCCTTGAAGATGCTCAGTCACCTTGGAACCAATTTCTAGGCCTACCTGAACAAGTTGGAGAATAAAAACAAAATGAAGAGGAACATGTGAAGGTGTAACAAGGTGAGGAGATGGTGCATGAAGATTTGGGTTATGAAGAACAATCTGGATATAGTCAGCAGCCAGGAGAAAATAGGGTGAGTCGATGTGGGAAATTCGGTAGGAGGAACAGTTAGTTAACATTGAAACAGGGGTTGTGAATGAAGCTAATGAGGTTGACCAGAATGATGACCCTAAAGGGGAGAGTGAACCAAGTAAGAATCATCCTATGCCAACCCTTTAAGAAAGTGATGTAGAAGTAATTGAAAAGGAACCCCCTGAAGAAAATTGGTAGCCTTGTATTGTAGAAGAAGAGCAACCAGCAATACTCCCTACACCACAAAGAAGAAAGAAGAGGGTTGTAGAGTTCGTGGCATTTTTTCCCAAGCGAAGGATGAGGTCAATGGGACTAGAGCCACCCGTTACAGAACTGCATGTAATTACTCCTAGAACTACTACACAAGAACCAATTGAGAAGGAGGGTGTAATGGAAGAAACTAGTGAAAGTAAACCTAATGAAATGGTGATTGATAAGGAGGAACCCTTAGTTTTTTCCCCAAAACCTACCAAGGAGAATGTCGCACCTGCTCCACAAGAACCAGGCATTGATTTAAAATAAGAATATGTGGGGGATGCTACACAGGAAATGGTGGAAGTAACATCAAGATAAAATGCCATGTATTCTCCATAAGAATTAGGCAATGGCACTAAAATTGAAATGGGTATGCCTCGTCTTGAGAAACAAATCCCTTATGATGTGACCTCTAGTCCAACAGTGAGGAATTATATGGGTGACACAAAAAAAACAATTGATGAAGTAATGATGAAGGATGGGAGTACGATGGGAGAATATCATGTACCTTCCCCATCAGAATTTGTCATGGAGGATATAACACCAACTCCAAAAGAACCTGGTAAGCATATGAAAAGGGATAGGAATGCATAATGTTTGAATGTTGAACCAACGATCGAAAAAGAAATGGATACACAAAATCCTGGTGCTATTGAATTTGACCCATCCAAAGTCAAGACTTGAAAAGGGAAACCTAGTATGAGAGGTAAGAAAAGAAAAACCCTTCTTTGGCCAAGCAGGTTGCAAGGTTAACCAAGACAATCAAAGATCGAGGAAAAGGATTAAAGAACTAAGGAAGAAGATCAAGACACTATCTGAGGCCCCGGGACTACAATCCCTCTCCAATGTAGCTCAAATCATTGAGGGAATACTGACTTCAAGGAAAAAGGAAAGAAAGAATGGCAAGAGGAAGACAAAATGACTTTCAGTATGGGATGAAAATTTGAATGAATCGGGATATAAGGTTGGGTGATGGGAGAAATGCACAATCTCTACTCAAACTGGCCTACCTTCTCCCTTGTTACTACAAGATGAAAGAGATAAATGGAGAGCAATAACATAATCATTCCAGTAGGGTGTGGTATCTATGGTGGAATATAAACAAACCATTTAGGCCTTGGAAAGAAGAAAATGTGAAGAGATTTGCCTCTATCAGGAAAGGGAAACAAATTGGGAAACAAATAAAAGGAAGTTGAGGTCAACTCAAGAAAAGGTTAGGAAGAAGCAAGGGAAAAGGAATAGAATGAAAACACTTGTTCATTATTGTTGGGTTGCAGGGAACCATCCCCTATATATGCTTTGTTCTTAAAGGAAGAGTTCCTTCTCTTCCAGTTAGTTGCCATGGTTGAAAGTGAAAATCCTTTAATTACTGATGTTAAGGGGTTTTGGAGAATTTTTTTTCATGTGGATGTACTTACACAACATTGTTTGTGCGAATTTTATCTGCATAATTTTATTTTACCCATGGAGTGAGACTTTAACCTTGTACCATACATTGGAGATTTACAATTGAGGGCTTTTGTGTATTACATCCTGAACCAAATTAGGTGGAAGGGGGGAGATGTTGGGGGGAGATGTTGGGCCAATGATTGTCACCTTTTTTACCATCTATTTAACCTATGTTGAGCTTCCTTGAGTTGATTCCTATCTTTCTTTATATCATCTTGCTTATGTTTGAAGTCTTAGACCCAAGGTACAACCTCTTTAAGTATTACATTGTTTTAATTTATAATTTAACTGTTTAAAGTGGTTTTGTGCTTGTGTTTTGCTTATTAATCGAATCATTCAGGACTTTGTACAGACAAAGTAAAGACTGGCTGATCATGTATTGAACATTGGATGCTGCTAATTATCCTCATGCAATGTTGTCACCACTTTTGACACTTGAACATTTGGTCTTCAATTGATGCCCAAGTGTGAATTACATGAGTGCCATCATGGTGACATTTAGTTATTCAAAGATATGGAAGCATCAACATTCTAACCATACTTATATGGATTACGAGATATCATGTGTATTTTATAAATCAGTTGTAACAACAATCAACGAGTAACAAATATAGGTTATAAACTGTAGAAACAACCTTAAGAATCTCTAATTCTCAAGGTGTTCAATTATCCCAATTTAGGGGATTGTTACTTGAATATGATATAAAATATGTAACCCTGTCGGTTGTGTGGAATGTAGAATAGAGAAAAGTAAGATTTGAAGAAGGAGAGTGTAAGCAGTGCATTGATGCATCTTGTGTTTGGACTCTTTTTATAATATCAATGCTCTTTTAATTCCTTGAGTCTTTAAGTGTGTGTTGTGGCCTTGGTTAGAGAAGGAAGGACCCCCTTCGCTGACTAGGAGTTGCTCTTATAAGTTATTAATTTTCTAGATAGTTGATTCCAATATGTTTTGTTAGTTTGTTATCATTGCACGATTAATTCCAGAAGTTATTATCACACGATCTTGAAAATAGATGATTTGCTTGTTAGATTAAAAGAGTGAGTGTGCATTATTGTTACTTGGATCTAAATTAATTCTTAGAAAGTGTTGATTGGGTTTCCATAAGTTTTAGATTGCATCTTCAGTTTCATAGAAGGAATGCTTTTCTGAGAATTGATTGATGTTGGTTTTAGTTGTTATTTATTTTCCAAGCAAGTTATGTTATTGTGGATGTTTGATGAGTGGAAGCATTGGTTTTCTTTAGATCATATTTTTAATTCTTGCAATAGAAGTTTTTCCTAAAAGGTGAATTGTTAACAATTGTGTATTGTAGTTGAGATTTCTTTTCAGAGTTGTGTGGATGAATATAGGTTGTTTTCATATCTAGAAGTTGTTTTCAACAATGGTATATGCTTTCGGAACATAGTGTGTGTTTCCTTCCTTTTCTAGAGAAGTGGTAGTAATTGAATTCCTGTTTCAATTGGGTGAACGAGTACTCTTTAGATTGAGTGGATTGAATGCTACTTTATCTTACTAGTTGCATTGCATCTAGTTATTCTTATAGCATTAGAAGGAAATTGTATATGCATATACTTTGTACATAGCCTTAAAAGTGAAACGTTCTTGGATTCACAATTAATGTGTGTGTTAGTTTAGTGATTGTAGCAAACCAGCATTGGCCTCAACAGTAATGGCATGGCGATCAAGGTCACTGAGAAGAAGTAATTTATAATGGATGGGTTGTGGAACAAAACAAACACTCGGGCTGAGTTATTGGCGTTGTCGGGCCTACTTTTTTTTGCTCACTTTAAGGATTTCTCATCTCTACATATCTATAGGGACTCAAAAAACCATAGTGGACTACGCAAATGAGAACGATTCTCTTCATGTGGCCATTTTGGATCAGTGGTGTGATAGGATCAAGATTCTTAAGTCTTTCTTTTCATGTTTATCCTTGTCACGTATTTACAAGAGCTTCAACAATCTTGCTGATCTTTTATTAAAAATAGTTGTTGGTGCATCTGAGGGCATCCTCTTCTTAGAAGAATTTGAGGATTTTATCAAAGAAGTCAAAGGATCCCTCAAACTTTACTAGTGGGATCTTGCTTACAGTTTTTAGATTTTCAATACTTTTGGTCCTCATATCAGCATTAGATTGTTTATGATAACGTAAGTTAAGAAATTGTATTGTTTTGTACTGAGAGGCAGCATGTCTTTATTGTGTAGTCTTAGTCAGTTAGTTGTCTCTAGTATCACAATAGAGCCAACTCTTTTGAGTTTTCAGTTTTTTTGTTTGAGGAAAGAACTTTACATGTATTTGCTATTATAACTTTGATTCAATCATACATATCAACTTATAATCTTTTTCCTAATAAATATATATATTAAAAATTATTATTATTATATTTTGTAATTTTATGTT
Source organism: Pseudotsuga menziesii (assembly GCA_001517045.1). Classification (NCBI taxonomy): domain Eukaryota; kingdom Viridiplantae; phylum Streptophyta; class Pinopsida; order Pinales; family Pinaceae; genus Pseudotsuga; species Pseudotsuga menziesii. The sequence continues at coordinate 28,335 of LPNX010054415.1, forward strand.
TTAAATAAATTAAAAAGTTATATTATCATCAACTATAAAATATAATTATATTATTCGCGAGATGTAGAACAGTTGGTGGTGGGGTATGGTTAAGACGCCCCCCCTAAGCTGGAAGGTCACCGGTTCTAATCCCGTCGGATACCAAAAATCCAACCATGTTAAGGGTTGGTGCGGTCCAGGCCGGGTGCGATCCCCGGGTGATTTTGACGGCTTAGATGCCCCTGGTTCGTGGCCACTCAGCCAATGGCAGCCTTGCTAGTCAGGGGGGTTCCACCACTTTGCCAACAAAAAAAAAACTATAAAATATAATTATATTGATAAAAATTTAAGGTAGGTGTATTCACTCTGCCAATTTATGTTGTACAAATACCTTTACATTATCATTTATTTATTTTTAAATAAGGCTTCACCCATACCCTAGGCACTTTCTAAATTTGCATTGTGTACAACCACCTTCTTAAAGGATTTAAAAAAAAAAAATGTGTCACGGGTTCGAGCCTTGAGTCCTCTGGGGTTAGGCCTTCTACTAGGATGGTCGGCGGTTTACCACCTCTACCATCCACAAATATGGGGAAGTATTGTTGGGTTTCCCGTGGATCTTTTCATCTGAAAAATATATATATATATATATATATATATTGAAGTTGCACTCTCACTCCTCGAAAAGGTACGCCAAAATATGCACTCTTATTTCAAATATTGAAGTATCATAAACGTTGACTAATCTTCACGTTCAAAAATATGGATAAAGATGCACATTTATAAAACATAAATAAGTCTTAAAATAATGAAAAGAAAATAATGATGCGTAATTTGACTTTAATTTAGTGAGAGCAACTATAAGGTGATATGAAATTAAAATTCACCATGGTTCTTCATTGACTTTTAATTTTTAATAATATGATCTCCAATGATTGTGACTACTAATTTTGTCATGTTCTATAATGTGCCCAATTTAATATGATAAATACCACAAATTTAGTTTTTTATTTTTTCAAGAGAAAGATGGTTCAATATAGAATTTGGGTGGATGTTGCAAGACAACGATTCTTGGGATGGCCAAGGATGGCCATTGGCCTAGGACAAGGTGCAACTTGACATTTTGTGTTCAAATTTTGGATGTATATACCATTTGCATCTATTTTTAATTAGAAAAATAATTATTATTATTATTTATATATATATATATAATTACAGGTATATAACTTATTAACTATTTGTTGGTTTTATAATAGTTTTTTACACTAAAAACAAAATAGGTATAATTATGATTTGTTTTTAAATTTTTTATCATATAATTATTTTATATATTTCTTCGGGTTTGAAAATCTTACATTACATCGTATTCACATTTTTTTTTTAATATTTGTAAGTTTTATAATTTATTAGTTATTAATTTTAATATATCTGTTCAGATTAGTGGGTTTGAAAATCTTAAATTACATCGTATTCACGTTTATTTTCGAAGGGGTTTGAAAATCTTAGATTGCATCGTATTCACATTTATTTTAAGTTTTTAACTTTTTTTTTCAATATTTATAAGTTTTGTTAGTCTATTTTAAAATAATTAATATAAAAAATAAAGTATATACTATTATTTTTATACCATAAAAAATTTGATACACTTTGATATTGAAAATTTAAAATGTTATATAAAACAATTTAAAGTAATTTTCCAAATTGACTATCAACTCATATCCAATTTCTTTAGGTGAAACAAAATTCTAATTTTCATTTATCTAAAATAAAAATATTAATTTATTCATCTCTATTTAGAATCACATCTGAACACAAATCTTATTATATTCTCTACTTTAAGCAAAATTCCAACTTCTACTCTATATAAAGTCAAAGTTCCATAACCATTTCAAAGTTATATTCGAAGCAAAATTCCAACTTCTACCCCATTTCAAAGTTGATGCAAAGTTCCATAACCATTTCAAAGTTGACGTAGGTTTAGGCTTAACAATCCTAACACAAATTCTAGCGGCTTAACACTTTAAGCACAGGGCTAATTTCAATTCTACATAAAGTTTAAAGTTTTTGAATTATATCAATTTAGTGTAATTATGTCGAGGTGAAAAAATATTCCTCCTAAAAAATAGGAGGATTCTATTGCTTAAGATGTATTAACTTAAAGTATAAAATTCCGACTTCAACTTTGCAAGGAATTAAAAGTTTTTAATTTTTTTTTTTTAACAGAAACTGAGAAATTTTTTGATTGATTAAAAAAGGTTGTAGCGCAGCCAAGCGTACAAAGAGGAGTTCTGAAGAAGAAGGCTGATGACCTCTATTAGAACAGTCAACCTTCTTAAAAGTGCTTTGAGAAGTGAATCCCAAATTTTTCTAATGCTATTTCGAGAAAAGGACTGCTTGCAAGAGTAGACTCTCACAAATTGTGAGCAGAGAAGAATACAAAAACAAAACATTAAACAGGCGGAGAGGAGTGACCCTTAATGAAAGGATCCAATTTCTTCTGGGAGCCTGCGCTGATGTTTGAGGCTGCTTCCTTTTCTCTACGTCCTTTATTTGTCTTTCGCCCTCTGGTGAGGGGAGGAGAAGGAGCTGAGAAGTCTTCTGAGTCGGAGGTTCCCTCTGACGACGGGATCAAGGATGCCGGTCCTGCCTGGGCTGAAGTCTCGCGAATCAAAGCGCTGGGTTTCTTTGAACCTGGAGAAGCAAGTTTTGGAGAAGCTTCCTCCAAGGAGCCAATGGGGCCAGAGTTGCCCTGATCCTGGATAGCTGCAGTTTCAGGTTCTTGTGCTCCTTCTTCTTGGAGTACTGCAAAACTATTTTTGTTTTCCGGCCGTGGAGTATCTGCAAGAGGAGAATGATCTTGGGAAACCTTTTGCTGGGACGCTTGAGGCTCCTTTCTTCGGGGAGGACGGCATCTGTTAGAGACCGTCTAGAATTCTGTGTCGATGGTAGCTGGAAGATTTGCTGGTTTCTGTGGATCTGCAAGCTTGGGGCAGCTTTTAGCGAAGTGGCCGTATACATGGCAGAAGTTGCATTTGAAAGGGATCTGCTCATAATCCAGTTCTTGAATGTGGCTCCATTCTCCTAAAGTGAGCTTTAGGGCCTTCGGAAGCCCTTTCTCTAGATTCACCTCTACGCAGATACGGACACATCTGTACTGCCCCCCTTTTGGTTCTGCAGTATCTAGATGGCGGCCTAGCTTATTACCAATGTCAATCAAAGTACTTTTCCCCCAAAGATGAAGAGGGAGATTAGGGAGTCTTACCCACACTGGAGTGGCAGTGATCTCTGCTTCTAGGTTAAACCCCAGAGACCAGGGGGCTAAGAACAAACCTCTCGAACCCATGAAGAAAGGGCCCGAACGAAAGACAAGGTCTCTTTCTTCTTTATTTGAGAACAGGAATACAAAAAACCCTCGACCAACAGCAAAAAGAAAGACCTGTCCTTGCAGAAGAGGGTTCCAATGTTCTGCAATCCAGATCTCCACCGCCTTAGGGCTGGGCCACAACCCTGTGAACTTGCCAATGAGGGCTTGCTCAGAGAGGATGAGAGCTTTCTGGCATGGATCCGAAGGAGAGAGCTCTAGAGAAGGGATCTCGTCCATCTTTTTCACGAACTTGGAAGAAGAATGAGAAGCTGCCTGAGGAGCAGCAGCTTGAACAAGGGCCTTGAAGGCAGCGAGCTGGGCGTGAGAGCCCATTTCCTGAGAGAACTCCACGCTGAAATAAGCTGCAACAAAACCCCACACTGAAAAAAAAAACAAACCGGCAGCAAAAACCCGGCGCTGGGGAGGAGCAGCTTGCTCTAGCCAAGCTTGGCTCTGCGCAGGGCGGCGGCTAGGAAACCCTAGCCGCGGAAGGAGCCGCTTCGCCGTTCCATTCTCTCACAATTAAAAAAGTTTTTAATTTTACTATAGTAGAATTATGATTTAATAAAATTGTGTTTAATTAAAAACTAGCATAAGCATTTTACTTGTGGTTAGTAATATCTATAAAGATCCAATTTTTAAAGTGTAATTTACAAAATTTACGCTTTAAAATATCAGATCCCTCCCGATGTTTGATATATCTAGGTTTAAAATTAAAGCAATATAATTTTTTTTGTCTAAGTCTATATCACTTGGAATAGCATGTTACATAATGTTACACAACATTATGTGTTACAACATCTCCCCCATACTAGGTTGTAAAGCACCAAGGGTTGGAACAACATGTTACATAACGTTATGTGTTACATCATCTCCCCCATACTGGGTTGTAGAGCACCTCACTACTCTCGATGCAATTAAATTAAGATTTCCTAAGAGGGTTAGTTAATCTAAATATATTAAGTGCATGGGTGACCACTTGTCACCTATGCGAGATTAAACCCAATTAAGCTAAAATTTAAAAAAAATTAAAAAACTAAAAGAGAGAGAGAGAGAGAGAGAGAGAAATAAAAGGGGATGAAGGGTAGTACGTTATCTAAGTTTTTTTTTTGGTGGGGAGTGGGGGGTAATGGGTTCTATGTTTGGCTAGGGATAGAATCCCTAGTAAACCTATCATCGTAGACTAGTGCATCTTACTCCTTAGAAGTTGGACTAGGAATTTACCACAGGGTGTTCACTAGTGAGGAAATATCATATCGCGTCCATTCATATTGTGGGTTTGAATACTCTTAAAAACCTCAAAAATGTATTGCCTCGTATTAAGGTCTTAAGGGGGTTTTTTAATTTGACATAGTAATATAAATATTGGAGATTAGTTTATTTGGGTGGGATGAGGAATAACATTTAAATAATGGGAGGGATTCATATATATAGCTTCTTCTTCATATATTTCAAGGCAGCCTGAAGAGACCTGTTGTAATGACTCTCAAACTTTAAACCAACAAATTCATCAAAAAGCACATGCATTGAATTTGTCAATTGTGAGCGATCTTCTTCTTCATATATATATATATATATATATATATATAAGTGTTGAACATCAAAACATCAAACACCACATACATTGAATTTGTCAAAATATATATATATATATATATAAGATCGTTCACAATTGACAAATTCAATGTATGTGTTGTTTGATGTTCAACACTTATATATATATGATTTTTTTTCTTTAGACCAAATATCCAAAATGGTTTCTTAGCTTGATTAAAATGGGTTTGTAATATGTTAAAGTCTGATTTGTAATCCATTAAAGTAACCATTGTTTATAAAAAGAACAAATGGTCATGTTATATGGGAATATCATTTAATTTATTTTAAGAATTTAGATAGGAAATGAAAAGCATCGAGTCTAATTTTGAAGTAATTTTGACTTGTATAGATAGAGAAATTAGATTCACTAAACTTGGAATACTTTAAGCATAAGAAGATATCTGCACATAATTTATCCAAACAATAAGAGTATTATTTTACCTTATCTTATTGTTCATGTATTAAAAATCGCATACAAATAGATTAAAAAAAGAATACAAAAATTATATTTAACTTAAAATCAATTGCAAATTAGTCAAATTTCAATTAGTTTGGATTCCTTCCCTTCTTCAAATAACAAATCTTCTTGAATCTTTCTGAAACATACTGAATTCACTTCCTCCCTTCATACAATTGGAAAAAGTTGTACAGTGTCAGCTCTCATCTCTTCTTTCTTGAGTCATGCATCCTCCTTTATGAAATGAGAAAAGCCAATCCAACATTCAAACTAGATATAACCCAAGGAAAGGGAACCAAATGTTGTTAATTCCCTTGATTGCAAGAATAAAGGTAAAGGAAGTGGAGGCAATTCATTGCATCTTGTGAATGACCCAAATCCAAGCTATGCACGCGATCATATGGTGTTATTGGAAAGTAAGAGGATTTTTTCTATGTTCATTTGGATTCAAACATCAATGATTTTTGTTTTGATAGGAAGGTAGGGAATTCCATCAATGAAACAGTTTCAACTTTGAATTTTATGTAGTAATTTAATTTATTAAGCTTATAGAAAACATGAGCTCTCTATGGCTATACTTGTATTTACATGATATAAAATTGGTAGATTGGCAGGTTGTGGTGTGAAACATCTGAAATTCGCATCGTTTCCAAGCACTACATTAACTATTGGACTATTAGTATTTTACATTATTTGTTATATTGATCTCTTGATTGAGTTTCATTTTATGCATTTTTCCTTCCCTATTACTATTTCGTTAGGTCTTCACTATCCAATAGTACAAATTGATCAGTCGCCCCTGTAATCCCAGTGGGATCATTATTAGCATTATACTATTATTTTATTTAGCATGTAACGGTAAAATACTGTTTTACTGTAAATTCTCGAAATGTAATATTCGTATCTGGATATTCTCAATGATTACTTAGCTAAATAATCAACCAATGGAAAATAATTCCATATTGAAAATATTAAAGATGAATGATGATAAAAAATTACAAAGTGAGTGCCATATATATATTAATTGTAAAGACACTTTGGAATACCATCCATAAAAAGATGAGTCATTTTAAAATAGTTTACTAATAACCATTTATTAATTATTAATATCAATATATATTAATATTAATAATTACTATATATATATATATATATATATATATATATATATATATATATATAGTTTGTTGTTATTATTTAAGTTTGTTACATTGCTTTCATGTTCATGATGCTTTGTGCTCGAAGCATTTTTTTATAAAACTAGTTTATAATTTAAATATTGTTAGTAAAACTATGGGCTATTTCGTAAAACCATAGGCTATTTTACTTTGTTTTTTAACTTTTCCCCTTTTATTTCTTTGTTGATAATTTTTTTTCTTCTTCTTTATTTTTATTCTTCATAATTCTTTTTCTTTTGTTGTTTTTTTATTCTTCATTTTTCCCTCTGGTTGTTGCTTCATATTTGGAGTGGAATTAATACTTCTTCAATGAAATTCAAATGGCCAAAGGCCAATTTTTGGTCAAAAACCATTTTTTACCAGAGAAACTCTGAATATGGATGGCTAAAAGCCATTGTGAGGTCAATGACCTAAATTCAATGAAACCTTGAACATGTTTTTTAACTTATGTTTTTTAACATTTCCCCTTTTACTTCTTTTGTTGATAATTCTTTTTTTTTTTTTTTTTAGTCTTCATAATTTGTTTTTCTTCATTTTTCCCTCTCGGGTGGAATTAATACTTCTTCAATGAAATTCAAATGGCCAAAGGCCAATTTTTGGTCAAAAAGCAATTTTTACCAGAGAAACTCTGAATATGGATGGCTAAAAACCTTTCCATAAATTCAAGGAAACCTTGAACATGTTTTTTAACTTTTTTTTTAAGTTTTTTTTTTATTCTTTATTTTTCCCTCTCATTCTTGCTCTTATATCACTTGAAGCAAACAAAGACTTCTAAACCCACATGATTCACATTTTAACCCACAATGATTACTCAGTTGAATAATCAACCAATGGAAAATAATTCCGTATTGAAAATATTAAAGATGAATGATGATTAAAGATTACAAAGTGAGTGCCATATATATATTAATTGCAAAGGCACTTTGGAATACCATCCATGAAAGGATGCGTCATTTTAGAATAGTTTACTAATAACCATTTATTAATTATTAATAACAATATATATTAATATTAATAATTAATATTTATTTATATATTATATAGTTTGTTGTTATTATTTAAGTTTGTTACATATCATCATATTTACTTATACTAAGATGCATTATGGCTCGTGTTTGTTACCACTTGGTAATATGATATAAATGGGGTGTTAAAAATGGGTTAATAAAAATGGATACCTACAATATATGGTGAAACTAGGGGTTTTCTTAATTGGAGAGGTATATTGGGAGGGGGCTCAAAAATACATATTCTTTAATATCATGCGAACGGTCATGCTATGTAACAAGTTCACTAAGTGAACTCTAGTGGCATTTACTGACACAAAATTAACCAAATTCCCAATAACATTGGCGACAATTGTTTAAGCAAACCTTTTGGGTTGAAATTTGTATCAATAATTTCAAAAAATTACTCCTCCCAACTCCCAACCATGTATGCAATAACATAATATTCATTATTCTTTCAGAGTGACCCTTATGGGACATTCTTATAGCTTGGGATTTAAAGATGAGTTAGTATTCAACTAGTTTGGTTTGCAAAGAGCCTTGTTAATTAATCTAAGTGTTGAAGTAGCCATTATTCTCAAGGCCTATTTGGGAATTTCTTTGATTTCTAAGTGGTTTTTATATAAGATATGGAGAGTTCTAGCGACTAAAGTGTTAAGATGAGTTAGTATTCAACTAGTTTGCTTTGCAAAAAGCCTTGTTAATTAATCTAAGTGTTGAAGTAGCCATTGTTGACAAGGCCTATTTGGGAATTTCTTTGAGTTCTAAGTGGTTTTTATATAAGATATGGAGAGTTCTAGTGACTAAAGTGTTAAGAATCATAACATTCTAGTAGGGTGTAACGATCAATTTAATTAAGTATAACTAACTAGCATAATCATGATTAGTTATGTATTAAGAAAATCAATTAATAATTTATTAATTGAATAAATAATTAAAAAAAAATTAAAAAATGGAATAGTTATGACTATCATAGATTTATATATCTTAAGCCTGGATCTATCAAGCATGAGACGGATCCAATTTCTTGAGGTATAGTTTTTTTTATCTTAAATATTTACACATTAAGACAAAACTTACACCTTAAAATATTTGATCCATATGCTTGATATATCTAAGTTTAAAATTAAATCAATACAATTTAATTTATTTTGTCTAAGCTTCACTAATTTATTTTGTCTAAACCAATATCACTTGGAACAACATGTTACATAATGTTTCTTTTGTTTAAATTTATTTTGTTTAAAATGACATCACTTGAAAAACTTGTTACACAACATTTCTTTTGTTTAAATATATTTTGTTTAAAATGACATCACTTGAAAAACTTGCTACACAACGTTTACTGTGTCCAAGCCAACATCACTTGAATCCACATGTTACATAATATTTATTTTGTCTAAGCCAACATCATTTTTTTTTTTCACGAAGAAAAAGCATGTCCTTGTTATTCTTATTAGAATCAAAGGGCATTGATAACACCCACCCATGAAGGGTTACATCACAAGAGAATATAGCTAGTCGGGAGAGAATCACATCCAGTCGCTGCCGGGGGATGGCGTGCAATATAAAGTGTAATTTCCCATCAGAAATCTGTCTCGTCATGAAGAGGATCGAACTCAATCAAGCCTGTCTATCGTGAACCAAAAGGATCAGATCTGCGATCCAAAAGAAGCCACTCATGTAATGACAGAGCAGGTATCCAAAAAAGAGAAAGCTCCTCAAGAACAAAGCTCAAATGAGCTGAAAGACATGTTTATTTTGTCTAAATCGACATCACTTAGAACATCATGTTAAGTAAAGTTAAGTTAAGCATTACAACATCTCCCAAAACCACCTCACCACTATGGTTGCAATGAACAAGTTATACCATGTTGGCACACCCTATCATACTGCAATTGCCTGAATTTAATAAGGTTTCCTGGCGCAGCAATATTTTTGAAGTTAAAGCTGACAATGCTCATCGTCATTAGCCATTATTTCAACGAAGAGGGTGACACAAAATATTCGAGCTTGGGATCACGTTACCAGTCAAACTTGTCCTAGCAGTGAAGTTGTTCAAGCCACATATATATTGTAATTTGTATATTTGATGATCTAGCACCAAGCCCCCCAGATTTGGTTAGGCCATCATCATGTTTAAGCTTCAGATATCTTCACAACTTCGCCTTCTGTGCACTTTCCTGAGCATTGGGTGTTTCAGTTTGATTCAGCAAGCTCAAACAGCAGCAATCACGGATCCAAATGAAGGTAAAGACGGAACATATTTTTTTTTAAACACCACAGGCTGCAAGCATTTCCATGTCTTCTGTTTTTATCAATATTTCTTTTGTTGATCAATTCATTTATTTTCCTGTTGACAGTTATTGTATTAAAGTCACTTGCTCAGAAGTGGAGTACCGGTATAGCTTCTAATACATGGAAAACTCCATGGAACCTTACTGGAGATCCCTGCACTGGACGAGCCATAGATAATACTCAATTGACCGATACTTCTATGAATCCTGCCTTCAAGTGCGATTGCACCTTCAACAACGGAACCGCTTGCCATGTTACCCAACTGTAAATACTTCTCGTAAATCTGCCAGATTGTTTTTTTTTTTTAAGCTCTGCTTGAATTAGATTCAATAGATTGTTCTCTTTTAGATCTGCTTAAATTAGATTCAATGCACTGTTACAGTTCTCATGAGTATTGAGTGGTCTTTATTGATTTTAGATGTGAGCCCAAAATAGCCTCTTTTGAAACTAGAATTGCAAAACTCAAGTATTCTAACCTTTTAGCCTCTTTTCTTGCAGGAAAGCCTATGCAATTGACATAAAGGGACAAATTCCTGCAGAACTGGCTAACCTGACTTACCTTTTCGATTTGTAAGATTCTTTCCGTGGGTTTAATCATAATGGTTAAGAACATGTGACTTGAGTCTCGAAAGGTATTGCTAAGTCACAAGTTATTGGTATATCTAATTTGCAGACGGTTAGATATACTCTTAGGAGCTGTTCCCATGGTAAAAAAAAAAAAATATTTCTATATTTTCTGTGAAGTTAAGTACTATTCACTCTAATGGCTGCAATGGGTGCAGGGATTTGTCCTTTCTTCAGTAGTAAAAAGAGGTTCAAACAAGTGCAAAATAACTAACATATCATGTTTCTGGTTCCCAACATCATTGACTAGGAACATAATTTCACAAACACATTGTCTTATGTTCTTACAAGTTAAGCTGAACACATATTATGCTATACATCTTGTACAGGCCATTCTGCTTGAAAAGAATGGCTTGAAAAGAATGCTTAAAGTTTACTTAATCTGTCTAAGTAAAGAGAGAGCTTGACAGAAGGATCTGTGGAATTTTCATGGCAGCATATATTGTGCTGTACAGCTTGTACAGTCCATGCTGCTTGAAAAGAACGCTTAAAGTTTACCTAATTTGTCTATATAAAGACAGAGCTTGACAGAAGGATATGTGGAATTTTCATGGCAGGAACTTGGGACAAAACTATTTAACAGGCCCAATACCTGCCTTCTTGGGTAACCTCACAAGCATGCAGTACTTGTGAGACTCTTCCCTTCTTGTTCTATGTTCTTTAAAATTAACCAAGATAATGTAATTTTGCAGAACTTCTCTGTCTTCTAGTTATTAGCTGAAATTATGTGGATGGGATAGAATTTGTTGATCTGGATCTTTCATAAAGGTCATACTATTCGAAATCACTAATTGTTATTAGAAAAATGGATTTCATCACAAGCATTAATAACATTCATTGATACAGGTCCCTTGGAATAAATAAGTTATCTGGCCCTGTCCCAAAGGAGCTTGGAAATCTTCGAAAATTGATTGTATTGTAAGATCTCTCTTTCTCTTTCACTCTGCACACATAAATACTTACTACTTAAGGATCAGAGCATAAAACGGAAAGGGAAAAAACTGCCAAAGTGATTTCTTGTTTCAGATTTTCCTACTTAAATCCTAGTGATTTCCCTTTTGCATGGAATGCATATTTGTCATATCTCTGTCAGTTTGAGGAGATATAACAAGCTATCAGTTCAGTTCATTGTAATCTAACAACTTCTTTCCATCTATGGGTACTTGCATCCCTTTATGTCATGCTGGTTTAGATCAGCAAGAAAATTAAGTAAACCTGAATTAATTTTTGCTTTTTGGGTTTTTATATTCAGGAGCTTTAGTTCAAACAGTCTTTATGGGGAACTTCCTCCCGAACTTGGGAATCTGACAACGTTGCAACAACTGTAAGTGGATGCATTGCATTTTTCAACTTCTTTTTTCCAGTAAAATCTTAATAATAGACAAAGCTACGCTTAGTTATGGTGGGAAATTATTATAATGACATATTCTTATAGTTTAAACGTCTGATTTTGGAATTGTGACATTTTTGCATCAAGAAAAGCGAGATGCTCTCTTACTAGTATGGAGGAGATCATGTCACATTAGTCACTTTATGCTATGGGGGGATCTTGTCACTTTAGTCACATTATGCGGACAAATGAAAAATATAAATTACATATTGACTTAAATAATAATAAAAAATTAAACTAGCATAGATCCATTTTAAACCCAGATCTGTCAAGTGCCTAGATGGATCCAAATGGTAAAAAAATGTACACCTCAAGAAATTAGATCCCTCTCATTGCTTGATAGATCCGGGTTTAAAATGGATCTATGCTAGTTTATATAAATCTATCCACCTATACCTACAGACATTGGAATCATAATACTATACCTAAATCTTTGGGGCGGGGAAGGAACACAAGGGGTTAGGGTTTACAAAATGTGGCTTAGGGTTTACAGTAGGTGCCAATCTTCTCGGTGACCGGCGTAATCTCTGCAACGACTATGCCTTGCTCTTTGCACTCTGTATACCTGGTGGTAATAACCGGCATATGGTTCCTGTGAACACTCCCAGTGATTGTAGCTGGGTTTCATGACCCAGTGGAACTCGTCGTTAATTTCACTATTATTTTGCTTCGCCACCTTTTGGGACTGATTGCTCCATGCATGCAAGTTGACCCTGAAATTGCGCAGTACCCGACCGCCCTTTCAGGCCGACAGATGGAACCGGTATCCTCGGAATGCATGGCAGAGACTTCTTGATGCTTTTCATTATTTTTTTCTTGATGACACCGGATTTGACGGGGAATGTTGTCTTGTCTTGTTGAAAAAGCTACTGTGACATCCGACACCATCACGAGGTTAGGTGCTCTACTGACTCCAGGCGCTTCTCGACTCTGCTATTGTTTTTTGTTTTTTCTTGTGCTGGTCTGGGGTTTGGTGTAAATCCTCCTCCAAGGGTTTACGGGCTCTGTTTGCCGGCTACCCCACATGGAGTTCAATCTCTAATCAGAGGGTTAGTACCAACCATGATTAAAAAGTGGGAATTTATCTTTTTTTTAGCTACTGTTCGGTCTTTCTCGTCATCAGGTTCTTGGGTGCAGTAGGTTACCCTGGTTTCTTTGTTGGGTTTGTGGCTTGCATTTTCTGCTTGTGTCTGGGATGTGGACCTGGTTATTGTTTATTCTTCTCGGACCTTCGGGGTTGGCCTGGTGTGGGCCCAGGCTCCGGTTTTTCCTCGGGTTACAAAGGTTACCACTCAGCTCTGCCTAGAGCCTCTTCTGTGGGGGGTATACCTTTTTTAACCCTAGTCCCAAAGACTCTGACAATGTCATCCTCGGGTTACCTAGGTGTCTCGGTTGCAGATGATGAGGATCTTAACTTGGGAAAGTCTCGTAACTTGAGCCGTTCTCGTCGGAAAGCCAAAGCTCTTAAGGCTCTTAACCTAAAACCTAGATTTGTCTTGGGTCATGATGTATTCATGGATAAAGTAGAAACCTTGTGCTGCAGGGCACTTATAGGAAGACCTGAGTACTGTACTTTGTCAAAGGAGGAATGGGTCGAATGGGTGACCATCCACTGAAAACCTATCATTCATTACGTGCCCACTGTCAGTCTTCTAGCTAACAACTGGATGGTGATTTTTTTATAGAAGAGATGGATGCCGTTCAGATTCTTGGGAACCTGTGGACTATTCAGAAGGGCTCCTTAGTACTGAACCGGTGGCATTTCGGCTTCGACCCACTTATAGAAAAGGTGACTATTCGACACCTTTGGGTATTATTTCCTGCATTACCCTTTCCATTATGGAGTAAAGACATTCTCACAGACTTGGCAAACTTGATTGGGCGTTTTGTCTCCCTGGAAAAAGATTTTCATCTGTTATTTGACAAACTGATGGTAAAGGTACTGGTCGAAATTGATATTTCCAAAGGCTTACTCCCATAAATTGATATCGTCTGTGGAGATTGGGTTATTTCACAGAGACGTGATTACTTGCACATGCCTTTTAGGTGCAATTATTGCCATGAGACCGGGCACCTTCGAAACTCATGTATCCTTCTTCGTACTGGCCGACCAGTTAAGCAAGGATTTGATCCTAATCCTGGGCCTGCCTCACCTGTTCCTGCCATCTCTCTTCATCCAGTTGAGCCTCTGGTGGATTCAACTAATATTATATATGCTTCTTCTTCATCGACTCCTTTTGAAGATCTGTCTAAAGTTCAATTGATGTATATTGAAGATATGGAAGTGTGTGCCCTTCACTCCCGCTCTGTACCTTCGAATAACCTCAAGGAGACTTCTACCTTGGAGCCCCTTACTTCATCTAATATTATACATTTAGAAGGACCTCCTCTCTTCGTGATGGAACACTATCCTTCCCTCCCTTCGTCCTCAGCATCTCCCCCTTCTTCCTCAGCAACTCCCCCTTCTTCCTCACTAGGTATCTCTGATTCGCCAGTTAATAACTTACCCTCCAGCCCCTGTGAATCCCCGGCTTTGAAGGATCCTTCACTTTTAACCTCCCTCTCGATCTTCTCTGATATATCTCCTATCTCCTCTTCCACGATCCCCTTCGATTCCATTCAATTTAAAAATGTGACCATTCGAAAGTCAAAGAAGCCTCCTTCATAGACCCCTGGGGATTTGAGGAACTATACTCCCCTCTCTACTAGACTTAAGAATGTATCCAGGCAGCCACGTATCTCTCCCTCCCCTTCACAGGTACTTAGAGCAAGCACACCTGCTGAATCAGGTTCTCCATGAAAATTTTATCCATGAACATTTGGGGTTTTGGGGGGCTTACCAAATAAAAATCCCTTGGTAGTTTGTTCTCTGATTTAAATCCAAATATGATTCTACTACAAGAGACTATGTGTAGTTATTCTCGGTATCTTCTTATGTTTTCTAAATTTAAACCAAGGTGAGAATTTTGTGCCTTAGATGCATCTGGCCTTTCAGGGGGCCTTCTTGCAGGATGGAACCCGCTCCTGGTTCGCTGCAAAGCCTTTTCATCCATGGCAAACATATTACTCAAAGCTAACATTAAGGGGATATCTAGGATCCTCTCTATTATAAACTGCTATGGAACCTCCACCCAAAGAACTAATTTCTGGGATAACATTCTGGCGGGTGGATTACTAAGCCTCCCAAATTTACTCTTGGTTGGGGACCTTAACTTCACCATCTCCTCTTTTGAAGTCTTGAGTTGCAAAGCAAGGACTGACCCCTTGGCACCTTATTTCTCCCAGCTCAATTCCAGCAACAACTTGGTTGATCTCTCCATGAACTTTCCTGGCCCTACTTGGAGGAATGGACGTTTTGGGGATGCAGGAATTAGTAAAAGGCTAGATCGGTTTCTTCTATCTGACTCTCTTATTCCTAGTTTTGCTTGCTATAGATCTTAGGCTACACCTTCTGATGTCTCGGACCACTACCCTATATGCCTAGAATGGGGCCCGAGACTAGGCACACAGAGTTATCCCTTTAAATTCAATAGGGCCTGGCTCGTGGAGGATGATTTTGCACCTTTGGTTACTTCATCTTGGAAGGCTCCCCTGGCCTTGGATGCTTGTAGTCATATGGAAGCTCTCACTATTAAGTTGCGTAGACTCAAATTCATGGTAAAAGATTAGGAAAGAAAGAAAAAATGTGAAAGGAAGCATCAGATCTTAGAAATTAATGAAGAAATATCGAACATCTTACTTGAGGATTCGGGCCTCATGACAGCTACAAATGCGGATAAATTGAAATGCCTTCAAGTTAGGAAGGGTAAATATTGGGCTCATGAGGTTACTACTCAAAAACTAAAAACCAAAGTTCAGTGGATAAATGAAGGGGATGCAAATACAAAAATTTTCTACTCCTATGCTTCTGCTAGAAGAAATTCAAAAGCAATCTGGTCTCTTAATGATAAGGAAGGTAGAGCAGTATTTGAGGATGCAACTCTTAAGATGCTTGGGAAACAACATTTCAGTGCCCTTTTTGAAGATGACAAGAAAATGAATATTGCTTACCAATTAAAGGTGATCAAACTCTTCCCGACTATGCAGTGGAAGAGGATATTGACTGCTTCCTCAAGCCCATTTCGATCCAGGAAGTTGAAGTTGTTCTTAAAGGGTTTAAGAAAGATAAAAGCCCTAGCCCTGATGGATGGTTGGTAGAGTTCTTCCTGAATTTTTTTTACCTTATTGGTGAGGAACTAGTCATGGCTACTAAGCAGGCTAGGACCCAAGGGAAAGTTACTTGGGCACTAAACACTACTTTTTTTACTATGATACCTAAGTGTGAGAAGCCTTCTACCTTTGCTGACTTCCGCCCTATCTCCTTATGTAACCTTGTTTACAAGGTCATTTCTAATATTGTAGCTCTTCGACTAAAGCCTCTCCTGAATAGATCTATATCTGCACAACAATTTGGTTGTCTTAAGGACAGGAAAATTACTGAACCTGTTGGCATAACCCATGAAGTATTGCACTCTATAAAATCTAAGAATTCTAATGTCCTGGTATTAAAACTTGACTTGGGCAAAGCCTTTGATAGGGTAAACTGGACTTTTCTAAGACCTATGCTTATTCATATCGGCATCCCCCTGATAGGTGGTTATTGGATCGTGGGCTGTGTATCTAGTGCTTGTTTTGCAATCTTAGTCAATGGGACTCCCTCGGACTTTTTCCCAGCCTCCAGAGGAATATGTCAAGGATGCCCCTTGTCTCCTTTATTATTTATCTTGATTATTGAGAGTCTCAGCAGAATTATTATGGATGCTCAGCAGAAAGGTCATATTAAAGGATTTCAATACTCATCTAATTTGTCGATAACACACTTGCTATTTGTAGACGATGTTATTTTATTCGGTATTGGTACTATCAGCGAATGGAGAGCCTATAAAGATGCTCTGAACTTGTTTTGCTCGGCCACGGGTATGACTGTCAGCTTGGAAAAGTCATCATTTCTCTATCAGAATGTTGATGTTGATGCCAGAAGCCAAATTGTTGGGATTCTTCCCTACAGCATGGAACCGATCACATCGGGATTTTAAGTACTTGGGATACCGCCTAAAACGTCTGGGGTATCGTACCTTTGACTAGAGATGGGTGGTGGAAATATTTGAAAACAAGATAAAAAATTGGACCTACAGGTTGCTCTCTCTCGGGGGCAGAGTTGTACTTATAAAAGCAGTTCTCACTGGTTTAGCAGTTTATTGGTTTGCCTTGGCAAGATGCCCTAAATCTATACTGAATTTATTAAGGAGAGCCATATTCTCATTCTTGTGGGGAAGCTCAGAAGATCACCAGAAAATGCACCTGGTGTGTTGGAAAACTGTATCATCCCCAATTGAATACGGTGGATGGGACATTAAGAACCTTTAATGGTTTGGAATCTCGCTGAGATTGAAAAGCATGTGGCAGCTGCTTATGGGGAATGGTATTTGGAGCATGATCATTTCACATAAATATATCAAGAACAGGCCCTTGGAGGAATGGATCAGAGCTCGAAAATTTAATGTCTTTGGAACTTCATACTTTTGGAATGGCTTTATTAGGATAGTGTCTTGGATTACTGGACAGTTGGGTTGGAAGGTGGGAAATGGATTAAATATTCGGCTGGGAGTGGACCCTATTGCTGGTCTTAATTCACAGTATCTCTTATCTGAGGATCTAAGAGATTACCTCGCTGACTTGGTAATAACCAATCTATCCCAGGCACAAAATCTGGAGGTTTACTCTCATGATTTTAACTGCTGGTATACTGCTTCATATCTGAACTTGGGGGGTGACAAGGTTATACAATGGAGTACTTTTGTTAAAGGCCTGTCCCATGGTGGAATAAGGATTGGGAACTCTGAAGATTCCTTGCCATGGATGTTTGACAAAAAACCGGGTAAGGTGACTGCAAGGAGGGCATCTGAGCTTATTGTCTCTAAACTGCTAACGGTAGTGGATGATAATTTTCTCTTGAAGGTTTGGCATTACAACATTCCTCAAAAACTAAAATGCTTTATTTGGCTGACTTGTAATATGAAAATTAATACCTGGGACATTCTGTGTAAGAGGGGATGGTGCGGTCCCAATAGATGCAGCCTCTGCAAATCTGAGGCTGAAACAGTAGAACACCTTTTCGTTGGCTTCTCTTTCATGAAAAAGGTGATTCAAGGTCTTAGAAGAAACTTTGATGTTCACCTGCATTGTCTGCTTCGTCTCTATTAGAAATTCTTGTTAGTTGGGTCTCAAAGGGTGGTAGTCTCCAGTATCTGCCTTTATTTTTCATCTGGAATCTTTGGAAGGCAAGGAACAGATATATTTTTGAAAATTTGGAACCTAACATAGACATTCTATGTCATCTAATCATGCTAGAGGTTTCATCACATCAGGTCCCGCGGGTAATAAGTCCCAAAATCTGAAACATTGGAGATCCTCCAGTAATGAAATTCCCAATGGTTTTTTTATGGAGCTGCAGCTGAATCTATTGGAGGAGCGGGTATTTGTATTTGGTTAAATGACCAACATTTTCTTTCTATAAAATTAGGTTGTGGCAACAGTACTAACACTAGAGCTGAGCTATTAGCACTCGGGGCATCTTTATACATCACCAAAGATATTGGGTTCCCATGCTTACATATCTTTGACGACTGCTCGATGATTATAAATTGGGAAAAGGGAGAATCCACTCTTGACATGGTGAACCTTGAGGCTTGGTGTCTTAACACTAGGATTCTTATGCCTCATTCACACGGGTGGATTTCAGTCATGTCTATAGGGAACATAACAAGAGGGTAGACTCCTTATCCAAGGAAGGGTTGATGATGGCTTCAGGACATCTCTTATTCACTGAATCATGTGCACTGAGGAAGTTTCACTCCACCTATTTTAGAGCTTTGCTCTATTCTACTTTAGACATTTGTCTCCTTGGCACCTTTGAGTTATTTTCTGGTTATGCTAAGCAGTTGTAACAGGATCATAGAAAGATTACATGCCCTGTCTTGGATAAGGATTTTGGGCTCTTGTTATCTTCTTTAGGGACATATATGACTGATGATATATACACTTATGAAAGGACACTTACTTGTATTTTATGCCCAGGTACTGATAGTTTGGTATCTTGTGTGAGAATAGTCAAATTATGTATTAACTGTTGAAGCACTACTGTTCAGTTAGGCCCATTGGGGACCTGACGTATTGCTTGATGATGTACCAGGTTACCTTTGATTCAATAGAATAACAAGGAACTACTTTTTTCCTCTGAAAAAAAAAAGACACTGTAATAGCCGTAATAATTGATTAGAGATACTAACCGAGTTCTACTCTTTATTGACAAGTTCCCTTTTTTCTTGCTGAAAATGCTACCTCGCTTATTTAATTTTTATCCACTACCTTTTTATATATATTTATAAGAGTAATATAAATATATTACAAAAGGTGAGATACACAATATATTCTAAGTATTTAGGTTACACCTTACATCCCAATTGTAAGGTGAGATATGCTTCAATATATTTTAAGTGATTAACAAGTTTTTTTTGTTTTCCAATTTATTATTTTTTTATTTACTACCTTTTTCTCTAAAATATATATAGGGTGAGATATGCATCAATATATTTTAAGCGATTAACAAGTTTATTTTTTTTCCAACTTATTAATTTTGTATTTACTACTTCTTTCTTTCTCTCTCTCTCTATATATTATTTTGGTCCATTGAACGTATCTTGGGTGGTTGGGAGGTATGTCTATCATCCTTCCCATCTGGTTCAATCATTGTAAGTGACATATATATGATGCTCTTGTTGGGTCATCTTTATATTGACAATATTCCTACATGAGGTTTTGGTATAGATGTAGCAAGCATTATCATTTAATAATATTTTTATACCAATGTTTTAGAAAGGTTTTCTTCTCCTTTTTAGAAGGAGTTGATTCACCATTTTTGGGGGATTATTTTTTATAGTGTGTTCTTATAGAAACCTTGGTATCTTTGTTTTTTTCTTTTTTAGATGAAATAGAAACTCTAGTCTTGATTTCCTTAAGATCTAAAAAGGTTAATTAAAATTTTACTTTGAAGTTATAAAACTAAATGAAAATTCATAAAATTTTGATATGACTTATAAGATCATTTCTTTTAAGGAGTGGCACGTGTGAGGATCATCATCAATCCTGAAGGAAATATGAAATTGATTTATGAATGGGGACTTGAAATGGATACCAATAATCAATTTGAGGTTTATGCTCTCCATAAGGGCTCAGATTTATTGATCTTGATCATGTATGATCTCTTATAATAATAGGATATTTTGTTATACCTGTCAAACTTATGAACAAACAACACATGTCACCTAAAGGCACCCTAGCTCATCCAATAGGTAGAATCAAAGAGGAAGCATATCGATTTGAGAACATCTAGTTTTATCATGTCCTGAGAGAGATAAACTATTAGGAAAATATTTAAGTCAATCGCACATTGATATTGAGTAGGGGGGTTTTGCAAAAACAAGGGCAGGTTTCATATCACCCTATCCCCTAAGTTATATTATGAAACTTTAGACAATATGGTTTCAATCAATTTAGTGTCAAGATCATGCAAGCTTCCATGTAGGGCATTCAAATTAATTGCGAGTGGTTGTATAAGGCTAATTGAAGATGAGCACCTTCATAGTATGGCACCACACATGTCAATTATTCTCTCATGTCATCATATTGAATTAGGAGGGATTAATTTCAGGCTTACAAGTGGGATTATGGAATATGGAACAAGATTTGGAGGACTAGTTCGACCTGTTGGGTTTTCCCCGACACCATTGAAAATTAGATTAAGATCCTCTATATTGCATTGTAGTCTTCATTTGATGAAGGTTTAGATATTGATGGCTAGAATTGTGAAGACAAGACCTCTATGTGGTGATGTGGGGTAAATTTATTTTCCAATTTGTGGTGTCATGGAAATACCATTTCGATCTATCTCTCAGGTTCTTATGATTTCCTCATTCTATCTTTTTATGCATTTGGTAATCTACTTCTTTCATGTTTGGGTTGCCTTTTTTACGGGTCTTGGTGATCAACTGAGACAAAGTTTTTAGAAAATATTATGGGGTTGTGATTTTGGATCGTTGGTTCATGCTCTGTCTTAAACTTTGGGGGTTGGTACCTTTGGTTTAGTCTTTGTCTCGGGACCTTCTTTCCTAGGTAGGTTAGTGCTTATTGGGTGGTACATCTAGTGCCCTAAAAACTTACTTACATGAACTACCCTAGTTGTCATGGGAAATGTCAAAGGGACATCTATGCAATTCAAATGATTCTTCATAGACATGAAGAATACATCAACAACAATAATAATTTATTTGTTTTCATTGACAACTGTAATTCATAGTAATTAACATCAATGCAACGCAACTCTCAAAATGTGGTTATAATGGATGCAACCATACAACAAAAGAGATAAATCCAAGTATTGGAAGCAAGATGTTCAATGCTTTGGAATATGGTGTGCAATTGCAATATGCGATCTTGATCAACTACCTCTAATATTATGATGTATGTGGGCTCTACACCTGGGGAGATAAAATAGTAGGAAACAATCCACTAGGTGCTTGAAGACATGGACATTCAAAATGTAACCAGGAATATTTCACCTTCTGCGGACAGAAGTTGTTCCTCTGGTCTGAATGGTTCATATCTAGAACAAATGAGTGAATGACAAAGGATGAAGACCTTCCCTGGATGTTGTAGACACCTGGAATGCTGATTCGATAGTGAACCTGTGTACCTGCAAACGGATCAAACACGCAGACACATCTAAGCTACTAGAAAATCATCTACTTATCCATGTTAGTGACTAAGGAATCTAACAACATGTACATGCAAAATCAAAACAACAGTAATGTGGGACGAAAAATAGCTTTGCATTAAGATGTATGGAAAAGTTTACAACCAATCAAGCCTTAGTGTCGACATGCATCTCCATGAGACAAACACTTCATCCCCATAAGCTCCAACTTTGCTCTCTATGCTCTCCAATGGCTTGGTCCAAGTGGTCAATCCAACAGCATAACAATACCTCTATAGTTCTCCCCTTCAACCATGGACATGAGCTTGTATTTATAAGGCTCAATGGATAGGAATGGTTGAGATATTTATGGATGAGGTGGCCTCTAATATCTTATGATGGGGGATCTCGAGCTCAACTGACCCACAATGATATGGATAAGGGAGGACACGAGGCTCATGATCTAGAAGCCTTGAGAAACTTCTCTTTTTCCCATTTTACCCAGGGTACCTCTTTTCTCCTCTTATGACAAAGCGGTTTAGATGAGAAACGTTTATAGACCAAAGGCCACAGGTGGTGGCATCGCTTATGGAAAACAGGATGAAGGCAGTGCGAGCAAGGTACTGCTCATGGTTCACAGGGAAAGCGCGGTGCTGAGTATTTTCATGTAGAATTGACAAACAAGATGGGTTTCCACTCCAAGTGTTGGGATTAAGGGAAAACATGTAACTCAAAGATCTTATCACATGGTGGTGACAGGATTTGGGTGTAACAGGATGCCCCCCAAAGCGTGAGTCTTAGAGGGATACGATAAACGAGATCTTTGAGAGAACAAGTTGTCGCTTCGAGGTGAAAATGTCAGCTCGAACGAAGCATGTCGTCAAGTAGGCATCTGTAGTACATCAATATTTTTGACTCATAGACACAAGTAACCAACTCATGGCTACAGACCAATACAAGGCAGATCCATGGGAGGAATAAACAAGCATGGCTACTAGAATACAGCGTAGATCCATGTGATAGAGGACTCAAACTTGGACATAGCTACCAGACATACAACATAGATCTATGTCATACAGATGCAAATTTGAGCATAGCCACGACCATACAAATGTGGATCCATGCTAGATATACAAAACTCCATCGCAACCTGGGGAAAAGCAATGATCGCTTTAAACAAATACCCAGGGTCTTCGTCTCGTCTTCCACAAAGTACGATTCTATCCATGTGATTACAATGATCTGAAGTCGAACATGGTAGAAACCACTTGATTACCGGTCAATGATGTGAACCATTAACAAGTGCGAGGGAGACGTCAATGATTCCCAATGTACCCTAGTACAATATACTGAGTGTGAATAGATGTCATGATGTCGAACACCCAGTCGATTCTATCGATCAAAGGTCAATGATGTGAACCTATGTCGAGAGCGAGAGAATCTGTCATTAAGGCATATAGATCTCAAGGTACTAAATTTTTGTTTCTAAGACTAGTTCCTGGATGATGAGCTGATGTCGATGGGGATAGTCTCGTCGAAGGAGGGCCATGATGAGTCCCACATCGACGACACAAAACTTGAAACATAGTTTTGGAATGATGTAAATGTAGTAACCATAGGACTGACTCAAAAGTACTGACACAGAGACCATTTTGACTACAAAGAAAAAACTTCTTCAACTTCCCTTTGAACATCAGGCGGCACGACAAAAGACTTGGCAGCATGACTTAAACGGGACAAACACACAGTGCAACAGTGGACAATGCATTCTTTTGAAATACTCAAAGGAGTGGCATGACTCATGAAAGTGGATTGTCACAGAGATCAGTTGAATACCCAATTGACGGAAATGATATGCAGACAAGTGCCATGTTCAAAGGTAACGACAAACTACTGCCATTTATTTGCAAAAATGATTCCCTTCCCATTTTCCCCATCATGATCGATGAGTGCCTCTTTTCGGTTTTATGAGTTCAAAGAGGGTAACAAAAACTCGGTATAGCTTATCCGAAGACAAGTCCAACTCATATGTTTTACGAACCTGAGAGAGGAGGGGTTTGTTCCCAAAAATGGGTCTCTCAATGTTTAATTTAACGAGTCCAATGAAAGAAAACTCAGTATCGTTCATGTTTAGAGAGTTTGAAAGACCATGAAAGAAGACTCCAAAGGGTCCTTTTTCATATGATTTAGTCCCTAAGGCCCGAAAAAGTGTAAAATCATACCTTAGGGAACTCTTCCAGTCATGATTGGCTGGAGCGTTCCTTTTTCGTAAATAGTCCATCCGAACCGAAAAAGAGATAACCTACCATCGGAGAGATGACTCTTCAAATGCTTTAACGAGCGTGAAGAATACAAGATCGCTCGATGATCTTTTCGTATTTAAGGAGCCCGAAAAGAGTTTAAAGAAGACTCCATTAGGTCTCTTTTCACTATGAGGGATTTTACGAGCCTGAAAAGAATCAGAAACAGACTCGGACCTTTGTTACTGAGTTTCAAGAGCATGACCAAAGTGTCGTAATAAACGCTCAATGACATTTTCCGTTTTATGGTAGTACAAAAAAGTCAAAAACGAACTCCCAAGACTTTAATGATATTGTTCTTCTATCCTGCAATGACTCAAAACAATTGTTAAATGCCCCAATAACTAACATTAAGGGATTACGACAGATAAACTTTGAATAATAAGTGATTTTAAATCAAAACTATAGCATTTCAAACCCAAAAATGTGTATAAAAGTCATGTAAATAGTGAAAAATCAAATCATTTTACTATTTACCCATAGTGGAGAGAATTTGGAGCACATTCCTAGTCAGATCTTCAGTTGCTGATATCGGGAGTTTTCACCATTGGATTCGAGCGTCGTCACTTCCAGGTAATAGTTCAAACCCTACTCTTCCTTTTCATAGTCTCAATTTTGATTTTGGATGGTGTTTTGGGCTTGTATGGTAAGCCCTAAAACCATGGGAACGGGCACCACGGTTATCCCTTGTGGGATACGCAGTACCTCACTAGAACCGCGCCGAAAACAAAGCGCACAGGCAGTGCCACCGCCTGTCTTCAACGGTGCACAGGCGGTGCCGGCCGTGAAGAGGTAAAATTGTTAACACAAACAAAACTAGATCATTTCTTTGGATTTAAATGATTAAGAATGATTCTAATAGGTGTTATGATTGTTTTTGGCAGGCTCTTGCTGATAAAAAATGGTGATATGGAAGGAAAGACAACATGATAACGATGACGCTTTCGCCAAAAGGAATGCGGAATGCATAGCCGCATTACGAGATTGTGGACTCCTAAAATTATTTCGAACTCCCAGTATGGTATCACACGAGCGGTTGCTTGAGAATATACTCCGGATGTGGAATCCGAAGCAACAACACTTTGAGGTTGGCGCTCATATTCTGACAATAGAGGTAGAGGACATCTACTTCTTGACTGGACTTTCGAGATGGGGTGCCCCCATCTCGCTGACAGGTTTTTGAGGAGGGGATATTACCACACAAGAGTTGATAAACCGTCACTGTATCCCAGGGAAGAGGACATCGAGGAAGAAGATCCCCATAAAGGTAGTGATGGACGGACCTCTACGAACTGTCTTGTTTATGATGCAAAGAGTGGTGGGAAGCAAGGGAGTGCACCGGGCTTCTAGGGCACACATGTTATATGCCATAGAGGCCATGCCACCTACAGTATTCAACTAGGTGGAAGCCCTGCTTCCGATATTCAATGATCAACTGAATAAGTGTCGACAGGGGGAATTGAAGCAGTTCAGTTTTGGTTCCATTCTAGCCTACTTCTTCTTCGATCAAGTACCACATATGAGACCCCAGGTGGTCTTCATAGAGCTGAGAGCGCAAGACCCTCGCATGCAGAGGTGGGTCCGGATTATGGCCCGTACTGGAGCGGGAAGGGGGAAGGTGAAGTTCGGTGACCCATTCTTCAGATGGCTCAGAGATCAGATCCTCATGGTGGAGGATTATGCTTATGCGGGTACGGACTTCAGCGGAGACCTTGACCTACCGCTCCCACCTAGTGGACAGTGGGGTGACATCGGTAAGAAGCAAGAAACCCTAAAATGGAAATAATTTTTTTATGTATTTTAATGTTTTATATTTTTTTATGTTAAGTAACGAGACCTAAACATTTTCATGCAGACGTTGGAGCAACACGACCTAGGGGAGCTTCCCCATTGGATAGACGAGCTAGAGCCCACTTTGTACCGTAGGGCGATGATGTGACTGGGGAGTTAGAGGAAAACCTGGAGAGGTTGACCTTAGACATCCTTGACGCTTCCATTGATGACCTCCCTCTAAGGTATTAGACTGCTACATAGAGTAGCCCGGGAAGTGATGTGCTACCACGAGCATCACTAGACGGTGTATGCATGATGTATCTACTGAAAGCTGATAGCTTCAGGATTTTGTAAGGTGATTTTTGCCTGAAAGCCTATGTGCTTCAGATGAGGTCTCGTGACCTATTTTTGTAAACATGTTCATATATATATATATATATATATATGTGTGTGTGTGTATGTATGTATGTATGTATGTATGTATGTATGTATGTATGTACAGACTTTTACCTAGTGTTTATATGTCTCAAATGGTGGATGTATTTTACATGAGTTTTATGTGTCTTTAATTGTTTATTTACAATGAACCATGTTTGATTTTAACGTCATGAATGGGCAATATGCCAATCTAGGATGTAATTAGCTAATGAGTCAGCAACTACATTATGTTCCCTAGGGATATGCCTATAAGTAATGGTTTCAAATGACCTTTCTAACAAGCATACCCTCCGGAAGAGGTGGAGAAGTACAAGATTTCTAATGGTATAAACATGGTTTAGATGAAAAACCATGAGTTGTGAGTCCATCAAGACTACCAGATTGCGAACATCTTGAGAGGCAGCTTCAGTCAAAAGACCTATGACTGCTCGATACTTAGCAATGTTGTTGGTAGTGGGACCAATACAAATTGCTCCTGAACTGACCAAATATTCAGCCGGGGAGTAGAGGACCCAAGCAGCTGAGGCAAGATTCAAGGTGTGGTGGAAAGCACCATCAGCGAAGCCATAGAAAGCCATTTGCTATGCATGACCAAAAAATGGTATAAACAGATGCAGACACTAAACTCAAAACCATATTGAAAATACTAAAAGCACACTGAAAGTCAAGCAATATACATATATACAAGATACTATCCAAGAAATACCTAGGCATAGTACCTCTTCAGATACAACCCATTGCGAGGTTTCCCTACAGGGATTCCATCGTAGTCAACGAGCTCATATGCCCCTTTCTCTAAAACTTTAGAAATGATGAAAGGACCATACCAAATGGACTCAAACTTTCCTTTTCCTAGTTTGTCGTATCTCTGGTCGTAAGTCAAAACTAGGTCACCCTCGTTAAAGGCATGAGGTTGGACGGATTTATCATACTGCGCCTTGACGTGTTTCTTATGTGCCTCATTAGCCAAGGCAGCATCTCTCCAAGTCTCGTCAAGGTTGTTCAAATACAAAAATCTCTCTTCCTCTGTGGAAGTGTCTGGGAGATATTCGACGGCAAGTTGTAAGGATGGAATATGACATTGAATCGGTAAGACAACTTCGATTCCATAGACAAGATGGAAAGGTGTGTTGATGTAATTGTAACTTCAGAATGTATTCACTTGTATTTCCTATGTATTGTACCCCGATGTTTATTCTGGGATGTGTCTGTAATGTAATTGAGTCATGTCATGCCCCGATGTTCCGATCGGGAGTTTCTATAATGTAAACAAGTCATGTCAAGTCATTATGGGTAACCCTCCTATTGGTCAAGGGTTAAAGTCCCCGCAGTTGTGGGGCCCTAGGGTTATTAGACTATCCTAGAGAATTCGACCCTAGGTGAGTCATTGTAAGTCAGGGCAATAGTCCCCACCATTCTGTTAAGGATAACCCTCCTTGTTGGTTGGAGGAGGCAAAGTCCCCACAAGTTGTGGGGCACTAGGGTTATTAGACACTCCTAGAGATGTCGACTCTAATAAGTAATTGTTAAGTGAGGCCGACATGTTGGAGTGGGTTTCAAGTGAACGAAAGAATATATAGACAGAGTGAGCCTCTCTATTTATTACACACACACTCACTCATTGGGGCACATGAGTGAGAGAGAAGAAGCTCTCTCAGTGTGAGAGAGAGAACAAGATGTGGAGATCATCTTTTCTGTTTTCGGGTTTTACTGCTGCCATTGGTGCTCATTCTATCTCTGAGGAAGTTGCGGGGTTTTCTTCTTTATTGTTTCCCCGAGGAAAATTATTTATGTCTCTTGTCTCTTGTGTTTATTGTTGTGCATGTTATTATTTCAGTTAAGATCCTAAGATAATGATAGCTTGAATGATAAAAATCTAACAAGGTGTGAAACCAGTAGTTGTTTTCACCGAAGTCCTGCAAGCCCAAAGAGCAGAGAAAAGAATGTGGTCCCAGTTGGATTTATGTTTTCCAACCATCCGACGAAGCATAGTTTTCAAAACTTTGTTAATGGCCTCTACCTGACCATTAGCTTGTGGATAATATGGCGTAGAGTTTTCATGGCAAAAACCTAGCTTGGCACTCAGTAAATTTGATCTGTGATCAGTACCAATGGACTGCGGGACTCCAAATCTAGCTATGATATGATTGAACAGGAAGAGAGCAGTAGTCTTACCATCTTTCACATATGTAGGCATGGCCTCAACCCATTTTGTAAAATATTCAACGACTACGATGATGTAACCATGCCCCCCCATTGAGGTAGGCTTACAATGCATATAATCAATACCCCATTTGGAAAATGGGCCAACGGCAATGACGGGGTGTAGCGGAGCAAGATGTGAACGCTTTTTGGGATAAAAATGTTAACAAGGTGGGCGTTTCTTAACAGCCTCATGACATTTTTGAAAGACTGAAGGCCAGAAATAGCCAGTGCGAAGGTTTTTCTGGGCTGTAGCCATCCTAGATAAATGACCGCCACATGCTCCAGAGTGGCAATCATTCAACACATGTTCAGCTTCCTCATGGGTGAGGCATCGTCGGAGAATAGAATCAATCCCACGTCTATACAAGGTATCATTCAGGATGAGGTAGTATTTCGCGTGGTGACGGATACGGCGGCGATCGTCATGGGATAGATTTGGCTGAAATCTTTGTGTTTGGAGATAAATAAGCAAATCTCCATACCATGGGTCAGTAGTGCTTATCAGGAACATAAATTCATTGGGAAATGAATCAATGGGCTCAGATTCCATCGTAGCACATGGAAGATCAGACATGAGCTCAGCAAATACCAAGGATTTCTTTGATGTGGATTTGGCAAATTCCAGATCAAACTCTTGTAGTATGACTATCCATCGGGAGTACTTGCCCCCGAGCACCTGAAGAGTCAGGATGTAATACATAGGGTTCTGGTCTGCCAATACAGTGGTTGTGAGGAGCAAAATGTAGTGACAAAATTTTTGTACAGCAATGACCGTGGCCAATGCTAACTTCTCCACACGTGAATATCGGGTTTCAGAATCCATAAGATTCTTACTAGCATAGTAAATCACGTGCTCCTGACCATTGGGATTTTCCTGCACCAAAACCATAGCGATGGTAGTAGTGGAGGCAGCAAGATACAAGAGAAATTCCTTTGAATAATTTGGGGGGTGTATCACGGGTGAATGAGTCAGAGCGTGTTTGAGATTATCAAAGGCACGTTCGGCTTGGTCATCCCAGAAGAACGGAGTGTCCTTCTTGAGGAGACGCATATAACCGTGTGTTTTCTCTGCAAAATTACACACGAAACGGCGGAGGAAGTTTTCCTTCCCTTGAAAACTTTGGAGTTTGAGAAGGTTGGTTGGGGTTGATAGAGATAAAATGGCGGCAATTTTCAAAGGGTCTATCCAAATGCCATCCTTACAGACCACAAAACCTAACAGACGTCATGTCTCAACGCAAAAAACACATTTATGTGGATTGAGTCGTATATTATAATGACGACATCTTAGGAAAATATCTCTAAGATGACCAGGGTGGTCCTCCCGTCGCTGTGAATGAGCAGGGAGGTCGTCAAGGTACGGTTCAACAATATGTTTAATATCGTGAAACGCATAGGACATCACACGCTGGAAAGTGGCTCCAGCATTTTTCAAGCCAAAAGGTAACTTCCTATACGCAAAGGTTCCCCATGGGAAAATGAATGTCGTCTTGTGTTGATCAGTGGGTAATATCTCAATCTGATTATAGCCAGAAAAGGCATCCATAAATGAGAAGGTGACACTTCCAGCACAGTTGTCGATAATCTAATCAATATGTGGAGTAGGAAAGTTGTCCTTGGGACAAGATTTATTCAAGTCTCTAAACGATACAAACTCTAATGGTGCCCTGCTTTTTATTGACAGGGACAACGTTTGATACCCATTCCGTTAGGGGTTTGATACCCATTCCGTTAGGGGTACGGGATAAATAAACCCAGCTTTGAGAAGTTTCTCTATCTCGGCTTTAATAGTTGCAGCCTTCCGTGGATGGACTTGCCTTAGTTTTTTCCTGACAGGTTTAGCCATGGGATAGGTTTTAATTTCATGGACCACAATGGATGGGTCTATCCCCAACATTTCTTCATAAGACCAGTCAAAAATATCATGGAATTCTTTGAAAAGTGCGTTGTATGCCTTAGATTCGTCTGCCGAGCAGTTCTTCCCAACGTGAACATGCTTGATGGTACCAGGCTTGGCTGATATGTCAATCGGATTTGTCTAAGTAATGTTGCAAAGGTTTCCTTCAGAATCTGTGTCTTGCAACAATATCGGACTTTGAGGTTCTTTGACAATATCAGTGGAAAACAAGGATGCAAAATCACGGTTAACTGAACTGGTGTTGGGGAGGAACAGGGATCTATGATGGTGATCCTCCCAAATGGACTCATTTGTATTCATAATCTCCATAATGGACTCGTCGAAATGAAAAGTCTCAGAGAGATAATCCAGAACAGGAAGAGATGGTTCTAACCAGTAAGGCAGGTGGTAAGGATCCGAAGCCACTAGATGAAGGTCATCGGTGTGATCATCAGAAAGGGTTTGAATGGTGTTGTACATTTCTTCGTGTGGACTCAACAATTTGTTTTCCCTTGGGCTCACAATCAAATGATGCAATCATATTCACTGTCGTCATATCTGTGTTAGGAGGAGTGGACAGAAAAATCCCCATAAGGGATGAATCCTTCAACATGCCTACCCCAATCGACTAGTAAGGAGGAGGGGACTGGCCTAACATGGGCATGTTATTAGTTGTATAGGTCGTAATATCCGGCGTACAAAAATCAAGCTGATCAATGGTAACAATTCTTCCTAGATGTGGAAATTGGACTGTTCGAAATACCGTCGAAGTGACAGCAGTCATGGCGTAAAACCAATTTCTTCCTAGAAGGAGGTTGTAATCTAACGGAGCATCTACTACTTCTACTTGAATAGAAACAATTTTTCCCACAAGCTCGACTGCAAGGGCTGATATGAGACCGTGGGGCTGGAAACCTCATCCATCAAAGGCTTTCAGAGTCATAGGTGATGTTACAAGCTCGGGAGAGTTGATAGCTTTCCAACAAGACAGGGGCAAAACCGAAGTTGAAGCTCCTTCGTCTAACACAGTCCTAAAGACTTTCTTTCCGACTACTTTCGTGATGATTTGGAAAGCAAGTTTGTGAGGTAGTCTAGACTTATAATTCTCGATATTGAAATGAATCAAATTAGAATTGTCTGGGTCTAAATCTCCTAACGCAGTTAACATATTTTTGCGTTGTATAGGACAACTTTGGAGTACTTCCAAGGTAGACATTGCACATGGTGCCTGAGCGAGATCTTCAACTACATTATAAAATTAAGCAGCTCGGGTATTAGGGTTAAAAACAGCCTTCCTAAGAGTACTCTTGGGTGGACGCAAAATCATATCGAGAGTAGGCTTCTCGATGTTTAGGGGGACAGTAGACGACAATTCGGGAGAACCAGTAGAGGGAGCTTTCCCTGAAGAAGAAAGGTCTTCTTTCTTGTCTGCGGGTTTGTCATAATTCTGACTTCAAGTTTGCAGACTAATGGTATCTGAGGACATCATACGAATTTCCTCTGACGAACTAGAGTTTCCCTAATTAGACATGTGTTCTATCAGTTCTTGTTAAGAGGGAAAAGGATCTGTGAAAACTACGGGTGCGAGATTTGTTTTCAAAAATTGGGTGATTTCATCCCGGCAGGGACACTCTTTTGTGAAATGGTCACCTCCACATAGAAGACATGGATATTTTGCTTTTCTTTTCCCTTTATCGTTATCATTGTTGGTTGGTTTTGGGTTCTCCTACAGGTTTCCAGGTTTTTTATTTTTATTTTTACCGTTCTTTTTATTATTGCCAGAGGTTTGAATACTCTGAATAGAATTAACCTCGGCGGAAACCTTGGGAGTCGAAGGAGTAGGGGTGGCAGTATGGGGTTTCTTGGTAGGTTTTGTTGCTGTTAGGGACTGGATTGAACCAACAATCCCATCAACAGGGACTTCTGCTAGTGGCTTTGCAGGATCGATGCTTGGGCGAGGAGCTTGAGGAATCAAGTCATATAAAGTTCCATACTGGGAATAGACCAAGTCTAGATACTGGGCTCGACTAATGGCTTGCTCTTCAGTAACGGCACCTCCCATAGCCACATCTCGGGCAATCGGAGGCAACAAATATTTGGTAAACCAATCAGCTAATAACTGATCTGGAATAGGAGCCTTAATAAGTCTTCTCCGCCTTCTCCACTCATGGATATGATCAGATATGTGGGTGGATGTGTTCTGTCGCAAAGAAGTTAAGAGATCGGTACCTGTTTTATAACGAATAGGAAGTTGAAAGTGTGTAGGAAATACGGTTGCCAATGAGCCAAAATCCACAAACGAGTGTTGTGGAAGTTCAATATACCATTTCACGGCTGTACCGGTCAAAGTTCCTTGAAAGAGTCTTAAACGAACTGAATCATCCATACGGGAGTTTGAAGAACACCACAGATGGAATGTCATGACATGGTTTTTCGGATTGTCTCCCTGCTTCCCATCGAACTTTGGAATGTCCGATGGTAACTTTACTAAGATGGGAGGCCACGAGGGGTTATGTTGGATGGGATCATTAATCAACTTGGACAAATCAGGCAAGTCCAAAGTTGCTAGGAAAGGTAACTGAAAGTTAGGTTGCACATACTGGTAATATTAATATGGCATATAGTTACCAGTAGGACCATAAGTAGACTGATAGACAGGTTGTTGTGACGAAGAACTCCCAGAAAATCTACCCGCAAGGGGTTGATTTCTGGGATCAAGATCGTTAGGACCACCAGGGCCTCCAGGACCACCAAGACCATTGGGACCACCAGGACCACCAAGACCATTGGGACCACCAGGACCACCGGGACCACCAAGAGGCAGACCACCAGACCCTCCAAGGCCTCTAGGAGGTAAGCCTCCGGAACCACTAGGAGGAGGGCCACCACACCCTCCAGGGCCATTAGGGGGGAAGCCACCAGGACCACCAAGACCATTAGGACCATAAGGAGGAAATCCACCAAGCCCTCCAGGACCATTGATCCCCCCAGGGGGAGGACCTCCATAAGGTGGTCCTCCGACACCTCCCAAAGTATGTATGGGTATACCCCCCATAGCTGGCATGTAGGACCAGTTAGGTTGCCCCCATGGCATGAAAGTATTACTAGGATATGGAATTTCGGCATAAGGCATTCCTGTAGGATTGGGTGGATAATTAATGTTCCCTACAGGTATTTGATTTGCTGTATAACCATAACCCCAAGAGGTTTGACTGGTTACAGGTTGTGCCCCCAAGGGCTGACATGAACTAGATAGGGGAATAACCACATTAGTGTGGGTGGGAGGGACATAAACTATAGATTGCTCTATACTAGAGGTCTGTCCTTGACTAGATACAATTCCAGTGTTAGATAATGTAGGTCGTGTCGGGGGTTGCCCCCCGGCACTAGAAGGTAATGACGAAACGGGAATTGAAGGTTGGCCCCCAGGTGCGGAATACCTTAGAGGATTGGGAACAGACATAATATGGGAGGTGGTGGGGTTGGTAGTTTGACCTAGGTTGTGTGGTGTTATTGTGCGG
The DNA here is from genome assembly GCA_001517045.1 of Pseudotsuga menziesii. NCBI lineage: Eukaryota > Viridiplantae > Streptophyta > Pinopsida > Pinales > Pinaceae > Pseudotsuga > Pseudotsuga menziesii. Next base: position 62,152 of record LPNX010054415.1, read on the forward strand.
TCTATAATCGGTTCAATGGGTCTCATAGAATCGGCAAGTGAACGATGTCCCACAGGAATGGTTGTGGAACATGATTGTGGTTTGCCCAATATGTCATCTATTTTTCTTTCAATCTCCTGTGCACGGAGAATGGCTACATGGTATTTTCTACATTCTTCTTCATCTGGAGAAACTTCTTCAGAAAAGTTTAAATGGGTGCCAAATGAAGCAATGGCCTGTCCTATAGAGGTATCCCAAAATGGAGCATTGTGACCATAATCGAGACGGCTAGTATCATCAACATGACCTTCTATGGGAGAATGGAACGAAGTATTACCTTGAGAAGGTTGTTGGACCAAGGGAGGCGAGTGTGAAGAATATGGTCCTCCGCTTTCTGCAACCACATTATCTCCCACTTGGGAGGTGGTAGCAGCTCCTTGGTCGGTAGCTTCCATTGGATTTTCTCTTGAACCAGGAATAAAATCGGGTGGAAAGCCCCGTACTCTTCTGGACTGTCTTAGCTCAGCCAGTTTGTACAGCTCCTATCTAACCTAGGGTCTGAAAAACTAGAAAACACACCAAAAATTTCCCTACTCAAGCTATAGGTCAAACAAGCAAACTTAAAATGACAGGAGGGGTTCAGATAGTCAGGTCTCTCACCAGGATTGTCAAGAGGGTGCCACTCGCGATATACCTCAAGGGTACTGCGTAGTAATCTCCTCGAATGTTGTTTTCGGTGTATGGCTCCAAGTAAGACGGCCAAAGGGCTTTCCTCAGATGGATAAGGTATCCTAGTGGGGTATTCCGATATAGGCAAGGTACGTGGGAGCTCAAATCAGTACTAGTGCTATCTAATGCATAACCGTACACAAGGGGCCTTCCGATATACAATCGAGTACATGAAGTACCTTTCTATATACCTCAGGGGTACGTGAAAGGTCGTTTGATATACCGACGTTACGTGGAAGAACTGCGCGAGTCCCAGGATGTAATGCGGACGAGTAACGACAGCTCCTATGCTTAACGACGCCCGAACACGTCTCTAACCTATCACTCAAATTGCTATGTAAATTTTAACCTATAACTACCGTTAATTTTAAAGTGGACGGTTAGGTGAATGCATGGAGTTTTGACAGAAAAAGTAAAACCATGCTATATGCATATGCAAATATTTCACTTTACCATTCGGTATGCCTACCTACGGGAGGGAAAGAGAGTATTTTATTTTGCTTCAAAACCAAAAAAAATTCCAAACAACAATCTTGAGCACAAAATCAAAGACAAGCAGCACTTTCCAAACTCATTTCTCTTTTCTAAAAGAAGTCAAAAGGGAAGGAGTCTCTTTTCAAAAGAAAAACAAGCAGCACATTATATGCATATGCACTCTATTTTTCAATTTTTCTTAAAGCATAGACAGATCTAACTTAAAACTAAAATATTTTTTATTTTGATGAGATAGTATAAATGCAAAAGAGACAAAAGAACATAGAGAACCTGAAAGCTTGTGAGGCCAATCAGAGATCCAATGTCTTATGCTCACTAATGATAATGACCTAATCTCAGTCAAAAATTTTCTTTTTAAAACAAACAAAAAGAAGTCTTCTATGGGAACAAAAAATGAAATGAAGATGCTAATTAAACGTTTTTCTTTCAGTCTATGTAATAGAAATAAAAGAGAGCTCTCTAACACCTAAGCTTTCGAAAAACAAATCCTTTCACAAAGACAACCAACAAGCACGGAAGAAAATGGACAATCAACAAGCCTAATCTAGCTTTTGGATTCTTCAAACAAACCAATCTTTTACCACAAAATTTCAAACCACAAGCATTAGATTCTAACACACAAGCCTGACAGTGCAGGGCTAAAAGCAAATCAACTCAATTTTTTTGCAAAAAATGAGAAAAAAGTGGTATTGGAATAAGGCCTACCTGACACCTTGCTGGAGGGGTCTTAACAGAGCGGTTATGGCCTAGCACCACTTCTGGATAACAGGACTTAGGCAGTGGCACCGCGTGCTACTAATAGGGTTCAGGCGATGGCACCACTTCTTGCCAACAGCATAAGAGCGGTTCCTTGTATAAATCCAAAACACAAAGGAGAATGACAGATCAAGTTAGAAGAAGATCAGATCAAGGTAAAAATGATAAATTGGGAGTAAAAAAGAGCATAAAAGGTTGAAATACTTCAGATCTGAGCAAATCTGATAGTTTCAAACCAAAATTCACTGAGTCAGATAGCAGATCTGACTGAAGAGAATTGGAGATGGAGCCTGGATTCGGACAAGAGTTCAAGAACTGAGGAAGATCAAATCAATTGATATACGTATCATTCCCCAGCGGAGTCACCAGATTTGTAACCAAGAATATTTCACCTTCTACGAACATAAGTTGTTCCTCTGGTTTGAATGGTTTAGATCCAGAACAAATGAGTGAACGACAAAGGATGAAGACCTTCCTTGGATGTCGTAGACACCTGGAATCTTGCTTCGATAGTGAACCTGTGTACTTGCAAACGGATCAAACACACAAACACATCAAAGCTACCAGAAAATCATCTACTTATCCATGTTAGTGACTAAGGAATCTAACAACATGTACATGCGAAATCAAAACAATAGTAATGTGGGACGGAAAATAGATTTGCATTAAGATGTATGGAGAAGTTTACAACCAATCAAGCCTTAGTGTTGACATGCATCTCCATGAGACAAACACTTCATCCCCATAAGCTCCAACTTTGCTCTCTATGCTCTCCAATGGCTTGGGCCAAGTGGTCAATCCAACAGCATAACAATACCTCTATAGTTCTCCCCCTCAACCATGGACATGAGCTTGTATTTATAAGGCTCAATGGATAGGAATGGTTGAGAGATTTGTGGATTAGGTGGCCTCTAAGATCTTATGATGGGGGATCTCGAGCTCAACTGACCCACAATTATAGGGATAAGGGAGGACACGAGGCTCATGATCTAGAAGCCTCGAGAAACTTCTCTTTTTCCCATTTTACCCAGGGTACCGCTTTTCTCCTCTTATGACAGAGCGGTTTAGATGAGAAACGCTTATGGACCAAAGGCCACAGGTGGTGGCACCACTTATGGCAAACAGGATGAAGGCGGTGCGAGCAAGGTACCGCTCATGGTTCACAGGGAAAGCACGGTGCTGAGTATTTTCATGTAGAATTGACAAACAACATGGGTTTCCACTCCAAGTGCTGGGATTAAGGGAAAATATGTAAGTCAAAGGTCTTATCACATGGTGGTGACAGGATTTGGGTGTAACACAAAACCAAGGATCACAACATCCAAATGTTGGTTAAGATGATGCCTAGAGAAAGCACGCCTTTTTTTTAAATCATTATTTATGTTTTGTAATACTGTATTTATTTTAGATTTTTTCTTTCAAGTTTATACTTGTAGTGGTTCTATGCAATCCTCTGTGAACAATTCATATATCTTTTGGATCATTTTTTCTTGACTAAAATGTTGGTTTTGAACCTTAGATACAACATTCATTTTGCATTGTTAGGTTGTAGAGCTAAGGTGCAACACATTTAATACAAAATTATACCCATTCTTGTAAAAAAAATATAATTTACTCAAATTTTGTGAATTTTAATGAAATTCCATGCATGGAGAGAAGGGGATGGGAAGGTTGATTCCCTAGCTTCTCCCTTAGAGAAAATTCTAACATTTTCCTCTCCTTCCATGCGTAGAATTGCCCAAAATTGAATTAAATTTGGTCAAATTTCGCCAAATGTTTTTAAATTTCAAGAGAGCTATAGTTTAATTTTGTACATAAACTCACATATGTGTTAGAGATAGATCTTAGTATGGGTATTCCATAGAAAATGATCCTGAAATGGAAAAAAAATTAATATACTCAATTCTTGGATAATTAGAACACAACATCTTGATGCAATATATGTCAACTTTTGAGGCATCTTCAAGATCTATTTCCTCGTGCTATAGTTCATCCTCTCAGGGAAAAGGGACTGAATTAAAATCAAAATACCATAATTTTCCAAAAAATCATCATGATCCAAATGAGGTAGGTTAACAACCGCATGTGTCAAATGCTAATGATGATTAGGATAAGGTAAATAAGCAAGCGCAAGTGTTGATTGGAGATTCCAATCCTTTCTTCGGGGATAGAGTAGAAAACATGGATATTTATATTTCCTCCTCAAATAAAGGTAGTTGTAAATGAAGGATCTTTGGGTGGAATAAAGAAACTACATGAAACTAATACCTCTAAAAAAAATGAACTAAGGAATATATTTTAGAGGGCCAAAATCATATGTATATTAATTATGTAGTTTTATTTTAGAAAGTGTCTTACATGTATGCACACTTGCAAATATATATTGTTATACTTTCGAACAATTAAAGAATGTAATTTATTTTTAAAAATAAGTAAAAGTTATAATTTTTTTTAAATATACCAAATATAACAATAACATAAAATTTTAAAAAATGAAAAATAAAAGTTAAAAATAAAAAGCATAAAGACTATAGTGTAATAAACTTATTGATAAGTTACAACTTATTATATAACATTTTTTTTTCCATAGAAAAAAATCATAATTTTATTCAAATTATATTGTGCAGATGATCCACTATCAACAGATAAGTGTCCATATGATCATTACAAAAATGCTCTTAACAACATTTACAAAAAACTTCTAATTACGGAATCTACAATGTTCCAGAAACATAATTTCAGCTCCATAATCTCATCACCATATACATATAAAACAGCCATACAAGACTGTCCAAAGTAGCATAGTTATGCTATTCAAAAAAAATCAACCATAAAACAACTGCCTTAAAAAGACTGTCCAAAGTAGCAAGCTATCTATCCATCATCATAGTATATCCAAAAGATATAAGATTTCCAAAATATCCAAAAATCTAACCGATCATTGGTCACTCCACATCAGATATCATTGTCCAAAAAAGACTCCATACAGACTTAGCAGTCTGTCCAACTGTATTATCCACATAAATTGTCAAACCAAAGTCAAAAAACCATCCATATACAACCCTTGTATAGAAAGATCACTATATACATCAACATAAAAACATAGAACTAATATCAACCAGCAGAAATTTGCAGTTCAACTTGTCACCAAATAGTATCTGTTCTTAAAAGACCTGAAAAGTATCATGTCTGTCAGACCCATGATACTCAGTGATAGACCAAAAACCATTTTGAACTTTTGCACCATCATTAGCTAACTTATCAGCTAATGTATTTCGTTCTCTATAAATGTGTTTAAAAATTGCCTCATCAAAAAAATCTGTAAGTCTGATGACTTCTTGAAGTATCTGAGCAAGTTGTATATTATTAATTCTAAATTTGCCAGTTATCCAGTTTATGACTAGCAAGGAATCACCGAAGACCTAGATATTAGAAATCTGCTTGTTTAATACCAACATTAAAAGTAATTTCAAAGCATATAACTCTGCAAGATTATTGGTCCCTACTCCCAACCCATCTTTAAAAGTGATAAAATGATCAACTTTGAGGAAAAGTATACCCCCAGCACCACATAATTGTGGATTACCAGTAGCAGAACCATCAAAATAACCCCAGTGTTTGGTTTTGTCAATAATTTCCTCAGAAATGATTCTAATCTTCAAGACTGCATTATTCAGTGGATAAGATGACAACATACCCAAACTAGAAGCTGAAACCTGCGCAGGAGATGGTGTAAAGTTATCAAAACAGCTATGGTTTCCGGCCTTCCATATAAACCAAGAAACAATGATAGGCAAAGATCTGATTGTTTTTTCCTTTATATTGAGAACCCAATTCTTCAAACAAGATAGAATTGTGTCCCCAACCCATAGATTTTGTAAATTGACCTTAGAGTCGATCTCCTTCCAAGCAGTTTTAGTAAATGGACAGCCAGCCCTAAAATGATAATTTGTTTCTACATCACATTTATAGAGATAGCACCGACCAGGTCCTTCCCAACCCCTGTTATTTAGAATATCCCAAGTGAGGGCTTTCCCTGAAAAAAGAAACCAGCAATAAATCTTTGATTTAAGAGGGCACATACAATGCCAAAACATGTTCCACCATCATGCAATTTCCAATTCATGTTGTTCCAGGATCAAATGCATATATCCTCCTTTTGGGGTATACTTACCGGATTTAGCCTAATTCCATACAAGTAAATCATCCTCATTTCTGAAGCTGATATGACTAGTTTTTAGTATGGCTAAGTATCCATTCCAGGCATTAATATCCAATTCCCCAACAAGACCTAGATCATCAGAACTTAACCATCCTTGTTCCATCAAGTAGGAAACAGTTGTTGTCCCAACATCTTTCAAAAAGAAATAACCTGCAAAATGTAGAAAGTCAATGAAGTGAGGAGGTAAGCAATGTCACCATTTGCAACTTGCCCAAGGGTCCAAACCGATACGAACATTAGCTCCATCTCCAATCTTCTAAACCAGGAAATCACCAATTAGATGAAATGACCAGAACACAGATTTCCAGCAAATAGAAATACCTGATTTCTTTTTATCCTTTTCTCTAATCCAATCTAGCAAAGTGAGAGGCCAAATATATTTCTGCATAACAATCTGTACCCACAAACCTGAGCCGTGAATTATGTTCCAGACACTCTTAGCAACCAATGCTTTGGCAAAAAGTGCAGGTACTTTCAAACCCCAACCACCCAATGTTTTTGGATTTGCCAAGACCTTCCAAGAAGTCCAAGGCAATCCAAAAGATGATCCACAACCACCTGACCAAAGAAATTTAAAGCAGAGTTTCCTGATTTTCTCTATAATCCCTACTGGAATCCAGAAGTGCATCCAGTAAACAGGCAAAGCTTCAAGGACAGATTTAATTAGAACAAGCTTACCACCCTTGGAAAACCATCTAAAACTCCAATTTTTAATGCGTTTTTCAGCTTTTGCAATAAGCCAGTCCCAATCTTTCTGTAAATATCTGCAAGGTTTTAAATAAAAGCCAAGATATTTCATACCACTGTCAATTTTTAGGACATTATATGAAAAAATATTTTGTAAAGAGATCAGCTCTATTTCATCTAGCCCAGAAAAATAGAAAGATTATTTATCCTCATTAATCATCATTCCTGAGGCTTTGGTAAAGTCCATCAAAATTTCATACATAATAGATAAAGACTGAGCAGATCCATCAGTGATCATAACAATGTCATCCACAAAAAGAACATGTGTCAATGATATATTATTTCCAAAAGATATGCCCATGAAAACACCATTACTTTTAGCAGATAAAAGAGCCCACTCAATCCTTCAACAACAATAAGAAAAAGCAGAGGTGCAAGTTGACACCCTTGTCTAAGTCCTCTTCCAGACCTAAAAAAGTGAGAAGCCACCCCATTAATCAAAACAAAGAAAGAAACAGAGGTTAAACTACTCATAACCCATGTAATGAAGGATACCCCAAACCCCATTTTGGTTAGAATAACCTGAAGATAAATCCAGCCGACTCTATCATAGGCTTTAGATAGATCAATTTTTAAAACAACTGACTTTAAACCTTTAACATGAATAGTGTGTATGCCTTCCTGGATGGCACCCACAGCGTCATGTATTTGCCTACCAAGCAAGAACCCAAACTGCCCATGGGAAATATATCTGCCCAATACCTTCTTAATCTTGGTAGATAAAATCTTACCAATAATCTTATAACTGAAATTACATAAAGAAATTGGCCTGTAATCATCAAAGGTACAAGGACAATCCAATTTAGGTATCAAAACTATAAAGGTTGAGTTAAAAAGAGCTGGAATTTTTCCCATCTTCCTAGAATCCTCGATAACCCTTAACAAATCCAAACCCATCACATCAAATAGTGCCCTATAAACCTCTACTGGAATACCATCCGGACCAAGGCTCTTATCGTTCTTACTTATAGTAAGAATAGATTTGATCTCCTCTAGTGTAACAGGTTTCATAAGATCAGAAAAAAAAAGTGTCTCAAAGTGCTGAACCCCAGCACCTACAATGGCTTCAAAACCTTCCACCATATCCCCCCTATCATCTTTAATATTCCATATAGAATTTGCATTCTTTCTTTGGTTAGTAAATTTATGAAAAAAGGGTGTGTTATCATCCCCACACATCAGCCAAATAGCCCTACTCTTCTGTCTGGCTTCATGTTCTTGATCCAAGAGGATTTTTCTCTTACGAGATGCCAAATCAATCAGACCAGCCTTATCCTCTTCAGACGAGAATCCAAAACCAATCTTGTGAGAAAAAGCAGAAATCAAAATTTCAATTTCCACTGATTCTTTGTACTCAATCTCCTTTTGCTTAACGGACCAAAGTATAGAGACATCCTTTAAACATTTTAGATTAGAAACAAAGTGAGATGCAGGGGAATCATGAAGACTATCATAATATGCCACCCAAGTATCTTTTATAGTTTTAACCAATTCATCATTTTCAAGCCAATGAGGATTGAACTTAAAGGGACTTTTCAACTGAATCCCCCTATTTAGAATCTGAAGAAAAACTGGTTGATGATCAGAGTCCCCACCACTGCCCACCCACTGATGATAAAAATAATCAAAATCAAGTATATCAGCTGAAATAAGGAACCTGTCCAGTCTTTTACATATACTTTCAGCTCCAACTCTTCTATTAGTCCATGTGGGAAGCATGACAGTAGGAATAATTTCCACAAGCCCATAGGTTTCCAAAGTTTTAGTAAAAAAATCAGAAAGGGAATCCGATCTAGCTCTAATACCCCAAATCTCAGATAGTCCCATGGAAAAATTTAGATCCCCTCCTAAGATTAATTTTTCACATTTCAGACAATCCATCTCCAGTAGATTTTTCCAGAAAACTTCTCTATCAATATATGGACCATAGATGTTGGCTAGACAAACATCCAAATTGAGTTCAATAGAAAACAAAGATGCACAGAGGCCCGAACCCACACCCCAAGCATTCAATAGATGAAAAAATCTGGATTTCCATCCCAATAGAAGACCTCCAGATTTACCTCGTGCATCCAAAGATTCTTGCAGAAATTCCATCCCTTCAACATGGATTCCAATTCATCCGCAAACAAAACCCCATTCCCCATAGATTCTTGCATAAATACAACATCTATATGTTGTTCTTCAACTAATCTACAAACGGCTAGTTTTTTTGGTTTACTAGCCAAACCACGACAGTTTAGGGTCAAAAAAATCATAAGGTAACCTTTGCAAGGGCTAACACTGCTCTAAGTGCCCCATTGTCAAAACACTGATCACTCTCCTTCAATAATATACCATCAGAACACAAACCCGAAGCCCCTTGACCCAAACCAACATCAAAAGATAAAGGGTAATTCCCAAGAAATTTAGAACTAGATCTAAGAAAATATCTTGATCCAGTAAAAGGTTTTTTAGGAGGAGAGATAAGCCCCAAATTTCTTAACTCAGGAAAAGACAGTAAACCCTCATCCAAATTACCGACAAAAATCTTCGCATTTTGGTCAAGTAAACAAATTATAGAACAGAGGAAGAAAAATAAAAACTGAAAAAACATTACACAAATAACAAATTACACCAAAAGAAGGAAAAAATACACCAAAAAAAGCATTGAATGGGACATCACAAGTGTAAAGGTGTTAATTATTGGAAAAGGTGGTTATATAGAATATGTGGAGCGAACATAAAAGAAAGGAAAATCCATCGGCATTGAATGGGACATGGGACATCACAAAGTGTGAAGGTTTTAATTCTTGGAAGAGCGGTACTTATATAGAATAATGTAGAGTGGGATTTTTTTCAAACCGTTTATGTCTTTATGGAATAAATGCTAAATCGGTATGTATTATTGTTACATATTTATTTTTTGAATATTGGGTATTATTTATTATTTATGATACATGGGTATTATTTATTATTTATGATACATATATAAAATAGTTTTCAGAAATGGGAGTTATTTAGTTTTGGCTAATGAATCAAAGTTATAAATAATTGATGGTAAATGTTTAAATTTTGGAAAGTAAAATGAATTATATATGATGGTTATTAAGAAGTTTGATTGTAAAGGGTTTAAATTTTAGAAAATATAATGAATGTTTATAAAGAGAGATAATTAATTGGTGTGACAGGTATAATTTTAATTGGATTATGAGAAGAAGGGTTGATAAGTATTAAATAGGAGTAGTATATTTGTCAGAAGCTTTGGACTTTTCGACAATTTCCCCAAAATCTAAATTATGAAGGGCCTAAATCATTTTTGAATGCATAATGGATTTTGCATCCTCAAATGCCCCAAGGACACCAAGATTATGCAAGTTTAACAACTATCATATGCTTTTTCAATAATTAATCTAAAATTTCAACCTTATTATGTAAAAAACAAGCCAGGAAAAAAAAGAAACGGAAAAAGGTTTAAAACGTCTAACATTTAGACTACTGCATAAAATAATAGTTATTATTTTATATTTAAAAATAAAAAATAAAAAATTGGTCCCTTTTTATAAATCATTTTTAAATAAATTGTACTTATAACAAAAGGTCATGCACTTGATAATGAGTAATGAGAAAGAATAACCAACAATATTAATGATATGAAAGTATTTGTAGATGAACTTGTAATTGTTGGAGGCAATATTTAAGAGAATGATTATTTAAACATCTATATTCATTAAAAAATCTAGTGAATGTATTGGTGGTTCAACTTGTAGTTGTTTGGAGTCAAATTTTAAGAGGAGGATCAAGTCATCACTTTATTGTTTAGCCATTTAGATTCATACGAATAACTAGTTTTTTCATTTTGAATGACTTGGTTAGTTTGCTCCTCTATGATAAAAATAGACACAAGTTGGTAGTAAGGTTGATTAATGAAAATTATTTATTTTGTTGTGAAAAACAACTTAATTCATCTAGACCATCAACATCCTCACATAAGTGGGTGAAAAGAACTAGTCAAATCAAGTCGATATAAGAATCTACCGTAGGTGTGAAGTCTTGGAAATGTCATAGGAAGAATGAGTGCAAAGTGTTGACAAATTCCAAGAAATCAGGATAAGGTGTTGATTTGATGGTGTCCTAGTTAAGATTATAGAAGCACACAAGATGGCATGATATCATACATTCCTTTATATGAGATTATTATTGCCCCGTCTAAAATATCTAATGATAAAGTGCTTGAGCTTAATGGTTTCTACTTACAAGTCCATGTGGGAATTTGTTGGGCCTAATCTACTACAACTATACCAAAAAAAGGTCATTAAGACAAATTATGTAGAAGCAACCATTAACTAGGGATTCCTCAAGTTAATTCTTAAGAGTTGTGACCCTAAATTGAACATCATATGGAGTCCAATTACGTTACTCAATACTTCATAGAAATTTTGAGTAAAGCCTTGGATTTTAATCTTAAAAATATTATGCTTAAGATTATCAAGCCATAACAAACAAGTTTTGTTCGTGGTTGATACATTACCGATACAATCTCATCATTGTTTGTGAAGGCATGGAATGGGATTGTTGTTGAATTTTGGTTGAGATTTGATCTTTAATCTTTAAATTGTGGATTTATTGAGTACTTGAAATCAATTGAACAATCATACACATAAACATTCACACATAACACAGCATGTATCCTGGGGAAAAGCCTCAAAACAATGAGAGTGAAAATCCCCAGTAAATCTCCTCAGTATAATAATGATAGATAGTAGAGAATGTCTTTTACAATTGCAGATTGATTTTGGCACCCCAGGTGCAAGTTCAGAGAATGTTAAACACCCCAAGTGTTATCATTGAGTAGAGAACAGAGAAGTATTGGATGATTACAACGGTGTGCCCCACACACTATTTAACTTGCAAATTGGGTCTCATGCAAGAGGTAGCGCATCACTGCATGGGTGAAAGAGGCCTCATGCATAATATATTGAACGACTACATGGGGTAATAACTATACCTCCAACTCATCAATATGTGCACATCATCATTGCACATGGAATTATAGAATCTCTCTTATTCTAGAAGAGAATGACTTGGACAAGTATGTCACTGAGGAGGTTCCAAAACCAGAGGGAGATGAGGCCAAGGATACTCACAAGAAGAATTTGATAAGAGCCTAGAGGATTATTGCAAACTCCATCAAAGATCATCTCATCCCTCATGCATCTTCATTGAAGACTACGAATAAGATGTTCGATGCTTTGACCAAGCTAAATGAAGGGAAGAACATCAACCAGAAGATGACCTTGAGAAACCAACTCAAGAATGTGAAGATCCAAGACTCATAGACCATCCAATCTTACTTCTCAAGGGTCTCTCAAATCAAGGAGAAACTTGAATCCATTGAAGAGTATTTTGAAGAAAGAGATATAGTAATGATGACATTAAATGGTCTTCCGAGATCATGGGACTCTTTCATCCATGGAATATGCGCCAAAAAAAACTTATCAAGTTCATCCAATTGTGGGAGGAGTGCACCCAAGAAGAAGCTCGACTATTATCAAGAGAAGAAAACATGGATGATAATGATGACCAAGCGCTTATAGCTCATGCAAAGAAGGATAGAAGAAAGAGGGAGGATCAAACTCACAAAAGACATAAAAGGTTCCACAATAACCATATATCTAAACATGACTTCTCCACTCTCAGATGTTATACATGTGATGAGAAAGGTTGCTTTGCAAGAGATTGTCCTAGAAACAAGGGATCCTCAAGAATAAACAAAAGAAGAAAGCATCATGCTCACCTTGCTGAAGAAGATGAACCAAAAGAAAAAGGAGAAGAGAAGATTCTTCAAGTGATGAAGAATATGTTTTGATCTCATCTCTTATAGGTATCGTCACCCATGGAAGCAATGATTGGCTTATAGACAATGGAGCTTCCAAGAACATGACAGGTTACAAATAATATTATATATCACCTATCAGAACATGAGTCACCTCACAAGGTGAAACTTGGAGATGACTATCAATATCCTATCAAAGGGAATGGAGAAGCTTCTTAAAAGTTGGATTCAAGAAAATCAATGAAAATGAAGGATGTTCTCTATGTACCAGGTTTGAAGAAGAATCTCCTTTCCATCTCATCCTTATACGTTGAAGGATTTCATGTTGCATTTGTTGATGGACAAGTACTCATGTGGCCAAGAGACAAGACAATAGATGATGCAACAATAATTGGAGAGCAAGAGGGAGGCATGTACAAGTTGAAGGGACACCCAAAACAAGCCTTGGTTCTCTATGGAACCAAGCAAACTATGGCACCAAAGGCTTGCACATGTACACTATAGGGCACTACTAAGTGAAAGCAAGGAAGTATCAAGTTTTCCCGAGATTCATGCAAGATATGAAGGCTTTTGTAAAGGATGTGCACAATGGAAGAATGTAAAGAAACCATTTCCAAGTAGTGAAAGCAAGGCGAAAGAAATTTTGGAGATAATCCACTCAGATGTGTGCAACCCCATGTCATCCAACTCATTAAGTTGGTATGCATACTATGTTTCTTTCATATATGATTATTCTCATAAAACATGGATCTATTTCTTGAAAAGAAAAGATGAAGTATTCAGTAAGTTCAAATAGTTTAAAGCCTTGGTAAAGAACCACATTGAAAACAAGATCAAGACTCTACTATTAGATAATGGCGGTGATTTCACTTTAGAAGAGTTCAAATATCTATGTACAGAATTTGGGATTAAGAGGGAGATGAGCACTCCCTTCAATCTCAACAAAATGGTGTTGCACCAAAGGCAATGCTTCATGACTAAGATCTTCCAATGCACCTATTGACAAAAGCAACAAGAACAGTCGTGTATGTATAGAACATAACACCTCACAATGTCTTGGATAACAAGACTCCAGAAGAAGCTTTATTGAGAGAGAAATCAGAAGTCAACCATCTCAAAATATTTGGTTGCCCAGTATACATACATGTCCCCAAAGAAAAGAGGACAAAGCTAGACCCTTTAGGAAAGAAGGGCATATTCGTGGGATACAGTGACACTTCAAAAGCATACCGAATATACTTCCTAGGATTCAAGAAGATTGAAACTAGCCGAGATGTTAATTTTGATGAAGACTTAGCTTACAACAAGTCAAGACAATTCCACTTCGAAGAAATTGAAGAAACTGAAGTTCTCAGGATCAAAGCTACAGTTATGGAAGAAAATATCCAAGAATACCATGAATACCATGATCTAACATAAACACAGAGACCTATATATTCACCTCATGAAAATAATTCCTACAAGTGAAGACTAGAATGGGCACGTGAACATATCCAAGATGCAGAGAGATATGGTGCTCCAGATGGGGCTTCCATTGAGAGCAAGAGACCGAGACCATACTCCAGCTATGTGGCTCTACTTTGTGACATCCTTGATGAAGAACCTTCCAACTACAAGGAAGCTACATAAAAGAAATCATGGAAGGATGCCGTGATTGAAGAGTATCAGTAGATCATGAAGAATGATGTCTGGGAGGTGGCCTCGAGACCATAAGGGAATTATGTAGTACCTTTCAAATGGATCTACAAGATCAAGCATATAGCAGACGAAAGCATATAAAAATACAAGGCAAATTGTAGCATGTGGATTCTCCCAGAAAGAAGGCATGGATTATACGGAGACATTTGCACCGGTAGAAATATACATTTCCATCAAATATGTACTAGCATTAGTTTTAGTAATGAAATGGAAGATGCGCCATATGGACGTCAAGACAACTTTCTTGAATGGTGTAGTTGAAGATGAAGTGTACGTGGAGAAACCACTTGGATTTGAGACACGTGACATGTAGAATCATGTGTGCAAGTTAAAGAAGGTCATGTATAGCTTGAAGTAGGCACACAGGATGGATAGTTTTATGATGAGATTGGGATTTACCAAGAGTAAAGAAAATTCCAATCTCTACTTCAAGGTTGAGGGAGGAATACTAGTGATACTCCTACTATATGTAGATGACTTATTCCTAACAGGTGAGGATGGCCTCATTACAGACACAAAGAGGAAACTTGCCACAAATTTTGAGATGAAGGACCTAGGGATGATGCACTACTTCTTAGGTCTAGAGGTGTGGAAAAGATCAGATGGGATATTCCTTGGTCAAGGAACTATGCAGTAGATATTTTGAAGAGATTCAGAATGATGGACTACAAGGCTATTGCCATGCTCATGGAATCAAACTTGAAGCTATTATGTGATGCTTCTTCAAAGACAATTGATGCCATGATGTAAAGGTAGATGGTTGGTTCATTGATGTACTTAATGAACATGAGGCCAGAAATTTGCTTTGTTGTGAACACATTGAGACAGTTTATGACAGATCCGAGATGTGCTCACCTGATTGATGCAAAACATGTATTGAGGTACCTGAAGGGTACAATTGAGTATGGGATTAGGTATGCGATGGATCAAAAGATTAACCTACATGGTTATGTTGATTCATATTGGGCAGGAAGTGCCATAAATAGGAAGAGAACTTCAAGATGTTGCTTTAGTTTGGGATCCGAGGTGATCTCTTGGTTTAGCAGGAAGCAGTCAAGTGTAGCATTGAGTGTAGCCGAAGTAGAGTACATTGTAGCTTGCTCAGCTAGTTGTGAAGTAGTATGGCTTGGGAAGCTAATATCATATTTATTTGATCTCGAGTTAGAGGTGACTTGTATCTTCTATGACAACCAAAGTTGTGTGAAGTTGTCAAAGAACCCGATGTTCCATGACAAGTTGAAGCATATTGAGACCAAGTATCATTATATCCAGGATATGGTGCAAAGAGGAGAAGTGAAGCTATATTATGTGGTGATAGATGAGTAGACATTCGATGTGTTGACCAAGCCATTACCGAGAGTGAATTTTGTGTACTTCATAGAGAATCTTGGTGTTATCTAGATTGATGTTCCTCGAAAGAAGGAGTGATGTGACATGTCTAGAAGACACGGGTGCACCAGGGTTGTATCTACATGGAGGGACTAGTCCAAAAAGATGTAATGCATCTGGGATTCTCCTGGGTTGTAGCCATATGTTTGAAGATGTTGGTGTTCCATAAGTCATAAAGTATATGGGATGCTCCTAGGCTGTATCTACATGGAGGAAGACGCAGGTGGTCTGGAAGGACGTAATGCATATGGGATGCTCCAAGGCTATATCCACATGTCAGAAGATGTAGGTTGACCGAGAGAGTTGTAATTCATCTCGGATGTACCCACTGGGTGGGAGACGCAGATGTTCTTGGGTTGTACCCACTGGGTGGGAGATGTAGGTTGACTGAGAGAGAGACATAATACATCTGGGTTGCACCCAATGGGTGGGAGACACATATGTTCTTGGGTTGTACCCAATGGGTGGGAGACGCAGGTTGGCTAACAGACATGATATGCACTTGGGTTTCTCTCCATATGGACGCAATCGTGTATGCTCCTGGGTTGATCTCCATAAGGTGGAAGATGCAGGTTGTATTGGGGATGTAACATAGGCATACGAGATGATGAGATGATCTGGATACAAGAGGATGACAATAGGAGACGCAGGTTGTTGTTTGGGAAATATAAAATGAGGACCTAGGTTGTACCTACTTAATGGCTTGGTCGTAGAGTTGATGATGAAATACTATATGGTATTTAAGCCTACATCCAACATGAAAAAGGATTAGCTCTGTAGAACTTATGAGGACGTCTAGATTCGTGAGATGTCACTAGTCAATGGTCGACAAGATGAGAGTTGTTGCAACAATGATGATGATCTAGTGATCCATTGATGATGATCCAACGATGATGATGATGTCTAGTTGTAGTGATGACCAGATCGAAAGAATACCTTCCTTGTTAAGAGGGAGTTTTGTTGTATGTGTAACTTCGAAAGATATTCTTATGGTATTATTATTATATTTTATTGTACTTTTATTTGTACCTACTTTCAAGGATGTTTTCCCTCTAATCAGAGATGTCATTAATGTAATTTGTCATGTAATAGTTGAGGCAAAACCTTCGTTGTAAGTCGGGGCAATAGTCGGCAAAAATTATAGTTGTAAAATGTATTTTTGAGTCTCCCTAGGAGAAGTTGGACCAGTCAAGTAGAGAAGCCAGCCCTGTTGAGGTCTTAGGTCACACAACTGAAGAATATAAATAGGGAAGCGCTCTCCCTCATTTGTACACACAACAATCACAAGCAAGTTCGCTCTAAGTGAGAGAAAGATAACCTCGCTAGAGGAGAAGAATAAGAATATGCATAAGTCATATTATCTTTGGGTTTTCTATATTGGTTTGACATTGTACTAAGTGACGAATCTATACAAAAGAAGTTGTTTGGTTTTATCCCTTGTGGTTTCCTAGGATAAATTCTTTGTGTCTTTCTTTTTTGTTGTGCTCGTTTATCTTTCAGTGATTCTAGTACATTAGATTAAAGATATAATGTAATTGAATTATAGAGAAAACTCTAACACTCTATGCTTAAACAAAATAAGGATGTAGTGTGTGGGAAATACATTGTGTGAGAAATTGCCAAACAAAGAGGTCACACCTAACTTGTGAAATATGCCTAGCTTTTGAAATCATGCCCGATATTTAATGTATGCACTCTGATATAAATGACATATTTAATGGAAGAGATCATGGCTTCCTTACTGAGAGACTCCCTTCAATTGGATCGTTGTTCTGTAACATGTGGCTCTAGCCAAGATTCATGCAATTTCTTCCACGATGGTCCAAACCTTTCCATCCCCTTGTATCACTACTAAACTAAATAATCAGTGAGAGTGGGAGTAAAATGTCAATAAGGATGAACAATCGATGCCCTTTGATGTGAGAACAAGTCATCCAACATATCTATGATTTATCTAGTGCCCACACAACCTTTAAATGGATACGTTGTTTCTCTTGGTGAATGGAAATTCCCTTCCTTACTTAATGGTGACCAAGAAATCCCAAGATTAATAATAAATGTGCATCAATAGATGGGTGTCTTGATCCGATCAATGAGGGATACGTTTTTACTAACATGGAGATGTCTGTCTAGAATACAATATGGTTTATGTTGATCAACCCATGACTTCCTATTAAATACGCCCTTATTTATAATTAATGACATCAGGAATATGAGGTTTTGTCCTTCCTTGATGATTAACAACCACGATCTGGATGAATACGCTAGCAGCAATTTGGGAAGAGAATCATTCCCCCAAACTCATGTAAATGCACCCTTGCTCCAATAAAGGAATTCACTAATGAATAATGGAAGAATGTGCTCTAAATTCAGTCTTCCAGTCTTACAAATATTGGATCCATTTTTCTTCAAGTACTGTGCTCAACTTCTTAGGATCTATGTAGGATCAAGCTTACTTGCCAAAACTTAGCTCCTTCATGCCCTGAGCTTTGATACCAGGTTGAATTTCAGTCGATCTTTGATCTTTGATCTTTAATATTTATAATTGTGTAATTACTGAGTACTTGAAATCAATTGAACAATCATACACATAAACATTCACACATAACACAACATGTACCCTAAGGAAAACCCTCAAAACAATGAGAGTGAAAAAAACCCAGTAAATATCCTCGGTATAATAATGATAGATAGTAGAGAATGTATTTACAATTGCATATTGCTTTCATCACCCCAGGTGTAATATAGGACAACTTCAAACACCCTAGGTGTTATCAGTGAGAAATAAAGAAGAGAGAAGGATTGGATTATTACAACTGTGCGCCCTGCACACTACTTAAATTGCAAATTAGGTCTCATGCAAGAGGTAGTGCATCATTGCATGGGTGAAAGAGGCCTCATGCAAAATATAGAGAATGACTGCATGGGGTAATAATTGTACCTCCAACTCATCAATTCATGCACAACATCATTGTGGAATGCCTTTCATCTTTGACATTAAATCATATCTAACTTTCAATATTACACATGCTTGGCTAATTACATCATGCAACGACTTCAGAAAGAACTCATACTTCAACTGGATGCTAAATCACTTAGTTAGGTATCTAATTCAAGTGTCGTCTTTTAGTTTAACAAAAGTGTCATCATTCAAATCACTTTTGTTAACAAAATCTTTATTTATTAGCACTTGGTTAACTTCTTTAACTAAACTCCTTTTTTATTACATCACTAAAGTGAACACACTGAGTTCTCTTTACTTTAACTGGAGAATTTCTTGTTAGCATCACTGAAGTTAACAAAATGAGTTCTCCTTAATTAACTGAAGTCATTATCATGTGCAATTCTAATTCTCCTTTATTAAGTGAAGTTAATTATCATGAGCAATTTGAATTCTTTATTCTCAATGCATCTTATCTCTATCTCTTATCTTATATGCATGGTTAATATGTGCTAACTTTAATTTATCTATCATATCAATTTATACTAAATATATTTGTCCAATGATGTGATCATATCATTCTACTATTCTTGCCAAGTGATCTTATGCTAAAGTAATTCACTCTAGAGGTGGTCGGTCTCTAGAGGAGTCTTAATAGCTAGATTATGGTTAGTAATATATCACCCATCATGCATGCTTCAACTAGAAAATCATTTCCTCTACACATGAAGCCCACCTCAACACATGAGGATCTGACTTGACACATAAGGCCTTAGTCTTTTCCAACAAGGCTGTACAACATCATCACTTTTACATATCAGAGCATTCACCTCAACATATAGGGATTAACCTTTACATATTAGCCTTAGTCATTCTTGAGTCCAACTCAAGAATCTACTCCAAATTTGTTGAGTCCAATGCAGGATCCCTACCTCGACACATGAGGCCCAATTCTGGCACACAAGATTGGTTTGGAGAATGACTCATGATGATGTAACTTTAACACATGTGCCTTGGATCTAGATCCTCTTCTCATCAATATTTCCCTTGAGAAAGAATATGACCAGGTTAAATGGTCATTCATCATTATGTTGCTTGATGTAACACACCAATCTTATTTAGGGTGGTAATAACTAATTTAGTCCAACTCAATAATGCATACTATTAGTATGATTCCATAAATATGTATGGTTTATTAAACTTTAAGTATCTTTCTGTGTAATAATTTAATTTCAACATGAGAAAATTATTTAAGCATTTCACCATAAATCAAACTTGTTTCTTGTTGTTTTCTTATCATAGCATAAATTGAATAATTCTGCAATTTTCAATATAGATAATAAATCTAAAACAAGTGGAAACAATAGATTACCTCATAAATTTGTTTGAATTAGCAAGCGAGTTAGATCATCCTTTGCTCAAGCCCACTTTAATATTCCCAAACTAGAATAACCTCCCATCCAACTAGGAGCAACATATTTGACCCCCTAGTTCTAGGAAACATTTTGGTTTCCTAGCCTTTGTTGTGCAAGGTCTTAACAACAAAAAAGCAACCCAACTCAACAAAAAAACTTGGGCAACATCCCAACTTCCTTCCAATCCAATTCCTCTAGTCCATATCTGGTTTTCTCGGCATTCCCATCGCCCTTCCATATTTTTCCTAAGTCTTCCCTCCAAAACCAAATAGAGAGACCACCACCCCCCTCACTTCTCGTCTTCCCAAGATCCTCCTTAAGCACTCCCCACCCCCTATTCCCTTAGGAGGAGTGTTGCTCTATTTTCTAGGAAGGGGATTTTAATAATATTAGCCAAATTACATCGTATCCATAGCTTTAAATTAATTTGACAGTTTACCTAATAATCAAATCACATCTAATCATTTCAACCTTGGTAATTCCTTATAGATTTCAAATTATACCGAGGAAATTAGACCAAATGCATATTTAAATGAAATGCACTTTTCTTTGATAAATATATGTAACCTACTTTTAGATTAAAAGTTTAATTAACCCAACACACATCAATACAAATAATCATAATTTAATACTGAATATATATTTGAATAATACTAGTGTATGTGAGCAAGGTATGCAGGCATAACTGGCACATACATATCTTGTGTGTGTACTACAAATGGTAGTCCTCGCATCTACTGCATAATTCTTATATGCTCTCAGTTAAGCATGTAATCAATAGTAACCACAAAATCTAACAATATTTCTAACTAGATGACAATAATACAATATGAATTGCACAACATTCTGAAATCATAGCACATAAATAGAGAAAGAGTTTTAACGCGCACACACAAGTAACCAAGTTGTAGAACTAACTACCAATATCATTGTAAAATACTTTGAATCCTCCATCTGTGCAGGTGATTGATAATCACCATCACACAACTTGGGGAGAGTGTCTTAGCACAACCCTCGCACAAATCCAGGTTTTAGAGGATACATAGTGGGTAATACCTCCACCCCTCCTAATAGAAAAAGGGTCCACACCCTATTAATTAATTTTCCATACTGAATTGTTGTTGTTGTTGTTAGAACCACATCATCGAATGACTAGTTTTTTAAATCGTGCATCTTAAAAGTCTTTCACTTTCCCATACATCATAATAATATATTTCAAACCAATAATACTCTCCAAATAATGCTTTACTAGCATATCATTATTCTTTTGAAATCCTTGCCATATGCATCACCTTGTTATCATAATTATCCATCCATCACTTTACCCACCTAACCTATGGGTTAGTTACCAGACACACGAATGTGTATAACCTTGTAACAATTTTCCTTTAATTATTATGTCATTATTGATGAGAAATTTAAACAACCTAGTGCATGCTACTTATCATTTCATCACCAAACATATTATTAAGTGGTATCCAATTACCTCATTTATCTATGTTACTAGCATGCTAGGGAAACATTATATCACTATTGTCATTCATATCATAACAATTTAACTTATGAACAAATTTTCATAAATAGATAGGTCCATAATCTACACACACAATTTTTCATAGTCCAGCTGAGGTTAGCAGGTAACATGAAAAAGAGTTATAACATAGGTTAAAAGTGGTTTAGTTGTTTAAGTAAAATGGGGTGCTACACTTAAGACCTTGATTTTTTGTTCCCCTTTCATTAGTTTTGGTGAGACCCTATTTATAAAAACATATGCTTACATCTTAATACTAAGTGCAAGTCAAAGTATATAGGCTTAGTTTGTTCCATTAGACAAGGTTGTCCACTAGCCATAGCATTGTATGTGTTGGTTGTTGAATCCTTGGAGTATTTAATATATCAAAGGGTTGGAACAAGGATTCTGAAAGGAATCTTGTTACCTAAACCCAATGTTGGCCAATTGGTGAATGACCATTTTGTTGATGACTCTTTTTATACCATTATGGAGGATTGAATCTCTTGGGACAACATGATGGAGTGTATGGATAATTTATTTTATTTTTTTCTATTTTTTCCATGAAATATAGATCCCATGGAAACCCATATGTTACTTCCCTTCATTTTGAGGATGGTACCCATGGTAAATTGGATTTTGCAAAATCTCAAGGCTTTGTCAACATACAGATCTAGGTGATTACAACAATATACTCATTAAGAGCACAACATGTCACTTGTGGGAATTGAACCCCGGTAAGAAGGATAAAAATCATTCCTCCCAACCACTCAAGCTAGACGCAATTAGACAATGTATGGATACTTTTTATATGTCCTTGGTTAAAATAATATTCAATGGCGTTGAGACCCTGTGTTATAAATAGAGTCAACACCCAACTCTATATTAGATGGAAACTTGGAATCTTTAGTCAAACCAACTATTAAAATTCATTCCCATTTCCTTTTTCTAAAATTCTCCTAAGGATTTATATGAAGTGGTTTTGTAAAGAGTTGAAAACAAAATTGATTATGGGTTACTATGCATTTGGAAATTGTATTTAAGTTTTATATTTTACATGAAATTTTGGTTGCAACTCATGTTTATATTATTCATCCTAGGTTTCCTCTAAGTTATCCTATCATGGCCTTCAAAAGGATCTTAGGAATTTTCTTTGGGCCAATAATTCCAATGGTGAAGGGTTTTATAAGTTAAGTTGTGATGCATGTTGCATCCTTTGTGAGTATTGTGGTTTAAGAATCATCAAAACTTGGATTCTTTCTTAGACTCTCTATGCCAAATGGATGGTGAGGGCCATGAGTGGGAATGAAGTATGAAAAGTGTTGCACATACATTGTACCAATCAAGGTTCCATGTTTGGAAATTGATAATTACAAGATATCTCTATAAAGAAAATTTATTGTCCCGTATGTACATGCTAATATTTTCAAGTACTTTCTATTTCAAAGTATCTAGAAGGCTTATGATACCAATAAGTCATTCCTTACATGAAGAGACCTAGCGTTTGTGAACTCATTTAATGCTTTTGAATTAAAGATTCCTTTGACTATGAATGTAAACGATATATATGTTCCTTTGATGCAAAAAGGTGGGATGCTAATGTAGAACCCACAAGCATGGTAAAAAAACTACATTGTCAAAAATGTGGCCTGGATAAACACTTGAAAACACTCATAATCATAGCAACAATAGATAGAAATTCAAATTCCATAAGATCATACCAATGGAAACAAAGGGTGATAACTTGAATAGAAAAAATAGTAAGAAGTTTTCATGCCAATGTCATGAGGAGGATGGCCATGATCACTAGAGATTGGGGGGGAACCAATAACTAGGGGGTTATAAATGAGTGTTTTCACATGATCCCATGCAACACTAGGAATATTTGGGGGTTTGGAACCTTTCTTACTTGACAAGGATAGCATAGATAACTACTTGTTTCAATGTGGGGTTGGGGGGAAACTCTTCTCGTGCTCACGTCTCTTATGCACTTGGTTGGGCCTACTGTCACCTCCATGAGAACCTGTTTAAGTGTGACATCAAAATTTGAGTGGCTTCCTACTCATGGTACAAGGAGCCCCATCATAGAAGTCTAGAAACTGCTAAATATAGCCCATTGACATATTTAACTTCTTCACCTATACCAAGATCTACAAAGTCATGTTGGCACAAGTTAGTACATCATCATGTCATAAAATACTGTGCGATTGGATTATTGAATCAAAAGCAACATCATTATGTTTCTTTCAAATCTAATACTTAGTTTTGACTCTAAAAAGCATCCAAGCATACTTGAACTCAATGGACTAAGGTAGTAAATCACCTAACAAGGCAATTATGCAAGACAAGAAAGTAGGGATATGTTGATGTTTCTCCAGGTTGCAACATTTGGAAACATTCTACAGATATTCTCCCAGAGGGGTCATGAGAATTGATCAATGGCTAGTGGAGGATGGCCCTGGCGTAGCCTTGGTTAGTCATGAGAAGTGACTAAGAGTGGATAAGGCTTGAGGTGCTTAGCCTTAATTGGTAATTAGGAGTGACTAATAGTACATAAGGCTAGAGTTCACATTGCATACTCTGAGAATAAGTGCTCTAAAAAATAGTGATTTATCCTATATTGGAGTGAGTTGACTTGTTTATTAGATAGGGGATTTCATCCCCTTAAGAAATATACAAAGTCTAATCTAATGTTGAATTTGACATAGGCTCTAAGAAGCATCCATGACTTCTTAGAGTGTAGCAAAATCAACATTAGATATCTATGTGTGAATAGACGTGCATGTGAGGAGATGAACATCAACAAGGACAACTTTTATATGATGAAGAAATAACCAATAAGTCAAGTCAACCATTGAAGAAGTCCCAGATAGGACTGAATAAATCCCAAGGAAAGATTGAAGACAAAAATCAAGTCAACCTTGAAGATAAAATAAACGATGAAGATCAAAATAACAAGTCGGCCCGAACAAGAAGACAAGTCAACCCCACTAGTGAAAAATTCAAGTGAATTGAAGAATATAAATAAAGTTCTCCAACATTTCATTTTCACTCATCAAAAACAACATCTCTGCTACACAAGGGTGCACTTTCCAAGAAGGCCTAGCAAATGCGCAAGGAGTAATTTTGGGGTTTCTTATTATTTATAGAAGATTTGCTACCCTTGTGGTTTTATTGTGAATAAGGGAAAACCTCTTATCTTGCAATGGTTTCCCTTCATGAATGGTATTGTACTTGAATTAGACTATTTTCTTCTAAGAAAAGTTGGTTGGGTTTTTTCTCGATTAGGTTTCCCAGGATAAAATTCTCATGTCTCTTATGCATGGATATATTTCTATGATCCTTTGTTTTAGCTGCAATTTAAGTTGAAATTTTCAGTATGCAATTATTCTATGAAAACTATGGAATGAAATTAATGCTTGAAAATCATGGTGAAATAATTTTTAATATATAAGATATATATATAAAAATTCAACATGGTATCAGATCATTTTTGAAAGACATCCATTAAGTAGCTTTTTTCCCTAAGTCTAGAAATTAAGGCTTCCAAGTTACCTTTCTAGACTAACATTGGATTTGAATATTTGTTCTAGAGGTCACCTTGGAAAGGTGCACCTATTGGTGGAGTTTTCAAAAAAACTAGGACCGAAAAAGCGGGTCCAGACAAGTAGGATTGAAAAAGAAAGTCCAAAAAATTGGGACCAAAAAAGAAAGTTAAAAAGAGTAGGGCCAAAAAAGTAGTTCCAAAATAGCAGGTCGAAAATTGTAGGTCTGAAATTGCAGACATGGAGATTACGAAATGGAGGTTTATGATGGACAAGTTTTCAGATGCAGGATTTTCTTCAAATTTCAAGGAATGCACAACCGACCATGTCCTATGCTTTAAATGTGTAATCTTGAGTAGAACTATTTCTTTGGACCAACTATGCATATGTGAGACTCAAAGTTAAAGAATTCAAGTATCTTGAAAAGTTCACAAGAAAGGAAATGTTGAAGGTTAAAGGATGATGTGCAGAAGTCTTGTATGATGACATCTTTAGCAAGAATAAAGAAATATTGGTTTACATATTTGATGTGTCGTTCATAACATATCTCAAGAAGAGAATAAGTGTTTGATGGAAGATTTGAAGACTGACACTTGCAAACCAGCTATCACATCAAGTCACCCTTCGCAAAGAGGTCTTCCATAGTTTTAGTAGAACGTAAATGTGTTTGCAAGGATTGTGCACTTGGAAAGAATTCCAAGGGATCTTCTAAAACAGTGATGGTAGATCCAAGGGGAACTTGGATGTAGTGAATCTAGATCAGGTTCTAGGAGTTCAAGGCTCAAGAAGAGAACTTGACAAAGAAGAAGATTAAGGTTATGGTGAAGAGTATACCTCCAAATATTTTAGTGATTTATACAACTAGGCTAGGATCAAGAGGGATTCAACAACAAAGATAAGTATTTAATGCTTTCTGCAATAATTAGTTTATATTTTCATGAATAGCATAACCTTTTAACCTGTACTAGTTAACTCTTGTGGACAATTATGTCATGCATTGTAGAACAAGTCCATTAACAAAAGATATGAATACAATGATCCATGATCAGGATCTAACCATGTTCTTGTGGGAAGAGGCATCTAGTACCATAGATTATGCTCAAACTGAGAGTTATCACCGGATATTAGGGATAAGACTCCCAAGGAAGCATTCACAGAAGTGAGTCATATCTTCTGTAAGTCAAGAGTGAGTTGTTTCTATTGAGTAGACAAGAGCGAGCCATATCTCTTGTGAGTGACAAAAGTGAGTCGTATATTTTGTAAGTAAAGAGTGAGTCATATCTCTTGAGTGGACAAGAGTGAGTTATAGATCTTGTTGTGATCAATACATAGTGAGATTCAGGAGTCTAAGATATAGTGAGTCATATCTAGAGGTCATAATGGCTTCATGATAATTTGTAGGATGCAGAAAGGCATGCAGCTACTAGTGGTACTTCCATGGAGAGAAAAAGTATCCAGATATTCTCAAGTTATTTGGAATTGATGAGTCACATCATTGATTTCTAGTTATGAGGAGGAAGCAAGGAAACATATTTGGAAGGATGCCATGATGGAGTAGTATTAGTCCATCGTAAAGAATAATGTGTGGTAGATAGTGTCGATACATGAGGGGAAGTCAATGGTGAATTCCAAGTGAATCTATAATATCAAGCATACAATCCAGATTAGCATATGGAAGGGAACATTATATATGTTATGTATTTTAGCCAATTTGTTGACTCATAGAGAGTCATGAATAGTATTCAATTTTTTTGGAATAACAAGAGGCTCAGTAGACCCACTTAGTGGGATATGACACATATGGATACTCAGATACAGAGAAAGCAGAGCATCCAGATGCAAATGGAGCAAAATGTCTATATGTAGTGGGAGCATGATTCTCAGGTGCAGATGGAGCAGGGTGCTCCAACATAGAGGGAGTAACTCCAACATATTTTGTTGATGATGAAGGAGGTTCCCTAGTCAAGAGTACCTCCCTCACCTAGAGGAAGTTGGCCTTTGAGTTCAAAATGAAGGATCTTGTCCTGATGTATTATTTCTTCAGATTGGAGGTGTAGCAAAGATCAGATGAGATCTTCCTCACTCAAGGAAAGT
This sequence comes from Pseudotsuga menziesii, assembly GCA_001517045.1. NCBI lineage: Eukaryota > Viridiplantae > Streptophyta > Pinopsida > Pinales > Pinaceae > Pseudotsuga > Pseudotsuga menziesii. Next base: position 89,487 of record LPNX010054415.1, read on the forward strand.
GCACATATGAGATCTTGAGAGATTCAATATGATGGAATGCAAGTCCATGGCTACACATATGAAGATAAATATGAAGAAGTTGAGTAATTTTGCTTCATATTCAGATTTGGTGGATCCCAATATGTGCAGGCAGTTGATTGTGTCCTTGATGTACCTAATTAACATCGATCCATATATTTTCTTTACAATGAACACCCTAAGCTATTTTATGATTGAGTCGAGACGTGTACATCAGGTAGCACTAGAAAATCATGTGTTGAGGTACTTGTGTGGTACCGTTGGATATGGTTTGATATATGTCTTAGGTGGTGAAGTGAGGTTGTAAGGTTATGCATATTTTGACTAGGCGAGAATTGTAATGGACAGAAAGAGCACCTCAGCATGATGCTTCAGCTTGAGATCAACCATGATATCTTGATTTAGTAGAAAGCATACTTTTGTCACATTAAGTACAATAGAAGTAGAGTATTATGTAGCCAGTGTCACAAGTCGTGAAGCATTGTGGCTTCAGAAGCATCTTGCAGGATTATTTTATGAGGAGCTAGAGACACCTTGATACATTGTGATAGTCAAAGCTTTGTCAAGATTTCAAAAAATCAAATATTTCATGATAGGTCGATGCACATTGATATAAATTATCACTTCATTCAATACATGGTACATAAGGGAGTAATGAATCTCTAATACATATCCACACATGAGAAGAAAACCGACATTCTCACCAAGCCTATGTCCAAGGAAAAGTTTGTATACTTCAGGGACAAGCCTACCGTGATGGAGAATGCCTCCCTTAGTGAGAGGGAGTGTTAAGAGATGAGCAGCACTCGGAAAACATTCATGTGAAGTGAATGGCCCAGACACTGTGATGGTCCTACCGACAAGCAACAGACATTCACATGAAGTGAATGGTCCATGCACCATAATGGTTCTACAAATGAGCATCATACATTCATGAGAAGTGATTGTCCCTAGAACAATATTTATCTAGATAGTCATATGATTTAGATAGGAGTGAAAGACTTGAGATATATAATGTCTTCCATACACATTCTCACCAAGTGTGAATCTTGGTAGTGATGTAGAATGTTCCCCTCATTGAGAGGGAGTGTTGATGCTTCTCTAGGTTGCAACATCGGTCAACATTATATAGACAGCTCCGAAAGGGGTCATGAGAAATGACCAATGGCTAGTAGAAGATGGCCTCGGTGTAGCCTTGATTAATCATGAGAAGTGACTAAGAGTGAATAAAACTAGAGGTGCTTAGACTTAATTAGTCATGAGAAGTGGCTAAGAGTGAATAAGTCTAGAGGTCACATTGCATACTCTGAGAAGGAGTGCTCTGCGAAATAATGAACTATTCTATATTAGAGTGAGTTAACTTGTTTATTTAATAGGGGATTTCATCCCCTTGATAAATATACAAAGTCTAAGCTAATGTTGAATTTGACATAGGCTCTAAGAAATATTTGGTACTTCTTAGAGTTGAGTCAAATTAACATTAGATCTCTATGCATGAATAGACATGCATGTGAGGAGATGAACATCAACAAGGGAAATTTTTCTATGATGAATAAATAACCAAGAAGTCAAGTAAACCATTGAAGAAGCCCTAGATAACATTGAAGAAGTCCCAATGAAAGATTGAAGACAAAACGCATGTCGGCCTTAAAGATAAAATAAATGATCAAGATCAAAATAGAAATTCAACCACAATAAGAAGACAAGTGGCCCCCACTAGTGAAAAATTCAATTGAACTGAAGAATATAAATAAAGTGTTGCAACCTTTCATTTTCACTCATAAAAAACAACAACATCTCTGCTACACAAGCACACACTTTCCAAGAAGGCATAGCAAAGGCACAAGGGGTAATTTTGGGGTTTCTTATTGTCTCTAGAATATTTTCTACCCTTTCTAGGGTTTATTGTGAAGAAGGGTGAACCTCTTATCTTGCTAGGGTTTCTCTTCATGAATGGTATTGTACTTGAATTGGACTAATTTATTCTAAGAAAAGTTTGGTTGGGTTTTCTCCCTATTGGGTTTCCCAATATATACTTATTGTCTCTTATGCATGGCTATATTTCTATGGTCCTTTGTTTCCGCTACAATTTAAGTTAAAATTTTCAGTGCAATTATTCAATGAAAACCATGGGATGAAATGAATGCTTTAAAACCATTGTGAAATAATTGTCAAGATATGAAAATAGATAAAAATTCAATAGTAGTTACTAATGACATAAAGACACAACCCAAGCCCATGTAAATCCAAGGGACAACTAGGAAAAAAAGTTGATTTTCTGTGCTTGGCCACACTATGGACAATGTTGGTTTTACACACTCAAGCAAGACAACTTGAACTTTGATAGTTAAACACCATTTAAAAAAGGATTTATTAGGTTCCATATGTGGTTTCCGGTTACTACAAATCCAAAATAACCACATGTATTTTGATAACATTTCAGGTGCCAAAGCTTGTTTAGTTGGATTTCTAGTTGTTTAATAAATAGGGTATATCCACACAAGTTGAACACCTTAAACAAATCAAATATTAGTACAACAATGTATTATATGGTTAAAACCCTTAAGAAAGGGAAACATTTCACAACTCCAACCCAAACTAACACGACCACTTGAGGCAATATATTAATTCAAAATAAAATATCCACATATGAGTTTCTCAGAGTTGATAATCAACAAATGACCCTACATGGTATTTAAATAGATTGCATGGGATAATCAAGTGTTGAACCACATATCAATATAACCATTAGTATCGAGGAGAATATCAATCATCCAATCACTTTATGTCTATAACATAATCTTGACAATTGGATTAGATAACTAGGAACGCACTTTACGTAAAGTCATATTAGACCAAGTTGATCTTGACTAGTTGTTAAGTATATAAATATACTAATATCCCCCCATTAAAAACAACTTGGGATATGATCAAAGGATTTACAAAGGAGACACAATTGGAGAAGGAAAGAGGCATTAGAGCCTATCCCCTCTTAATGATGAGTTTCTAAAGTCCTAACATAGATCAAGGTTATACAAATTCAAATCTATAAGAGACTTTGTGAAAATGTGTGAAGCTTGATCATCTATAGGAAAAACAACACTTCAAGAAACCAATATTGAATAAGATTTTTGATGAAGTGCATGTAGCCCAATGTGTTTGTTGTGTTTATGTTGAACTAGATATTTGGTAATCTTAATGGCACTCTGATTGGCATGCTAGAGTGTGTTTGGATGCTTCTATTGGAATTCGAACTCTGAAAGGATCTATTGAATTCATAAAGCTTCTTAACTTGCATTAACTACTACTAAAAACCACGATTTTGTTAAAGAAAGAACAAGGGATTTTCACTTCTTACAATCCCAAGTGACAAGTATAAAAATAAGACTAGAAACATACACTACAATAGGCTTTCAAATATCATGATAAACAATGCAACCAAAATCAACGACGCCAATAAATGAAGGAATCCCATGAATGGTAATGTATCATAAACTGAATTTTATCCAAAATATATTGAAGTGTCATTTTTTCTACTTCCAATGGATCTCGTGAGGTGTTTGAATATTCCAAACAACAATATCAACAAAAAAGGAAATATCAAGACAAGTATGAGTCAAACACAAAAATATACCAGTAACTCATGACACAAAGTGGAATCTACTTCAAGTGTAGTATAGTTGGAAGCAAATTTTACTTTAGATTGGAAGAGAGATGGGGTTGGTTTACAATCTTCCATGTTAAAGCAATGAAGGAGGTCACATGCATTGACATGACACAATGGGGGGCATATATGGGGTTAGATCTATTAGTTTTTAATCATTCAAGCTAGCATTATGTTATGATATTTAACTGAGAGAACAACAAGTACAGCAATCAAACACAAGAGACAATGAACACTGTGTTTTTCCTTGGGGAAACCATAAATGGAGAAAACCCCGCAACTTCCTCAGAGATAGAATCAGCACCAAAATTAAAACCCCCAAAACAATAAGATGATCTTCCGACAGCAGTAACCTCTTTCTTCTTTGCCCTAGTGTCTTTCTCTTCCTCAGCTATGCGCTACAAATAAGTGTGGATGAGTGTGTGATAAATAGAGAGGTCACCTCTCTATTTATACTAATTCCCGACATGACTAAAACCCTACTAGGGCCGACCTCCCTAGGAGAGTCTAATAACCCTAGTGCCACAGAACTGCAAGGACTTTAACCCTTAAACAATAGGAGGGTTACCCACAATGACTTGACATGACTTGTTTACATTATAGATCCTCCCGATCGGAACATCGGGGCATGACATGACACAAGTACATCCCAGAATAAACATCAAGTTATAATAGATAACAAATACAAGTGAATACATTCCGAAGTTACAATTACATCAACACTCCCTCTTAACTAGGAAGGTACTCTCTTGACACAATTTTCATTACTGGTCTTCTTCTCTGGATCTTCTCGTCATCCGCATCTTCAAGTCATATTCGTCTTCAAGTCATCTTCATCTTCATGTCATCTTCATTTATGGATCTGGATCATCACTGGATCTGGATCATCATCACTGGATCTAGATCATCACTGGATCTGGATCATCACTACTGGATCTGGATCATCACTACTGGATCTGGATCATCACTCGATCTGGATCATCTCAGAGACATCATAACTGGATCTAAATCATAGCTCGATCTGGATCATCTCAGGTCATCATCATATGTGCTATCTCATGATTCTTCTCGTCAGAGGAAGTTCTACAGAGCCAGTTGTTTTTCATGTTGGTTGTAGGCCTAGCAACCATGTAGGTCTTCTTCAGCACTTATATCTGACCTACTCGTCAGAATGGCCCACCCAGCACTTACATTTGACCTACTCGTCAGAAAGGCACACCCAACACTCACATCTGATCATGTAGGAGCCTATAATCACATCAGAAAGGCCCAGCACTCACATTCACCAACATGATAGGACACAACTGCCATCATTTATGAAAAGGATCAGCACTTACATCTGATCTACTCATCAGAAAGGCATGCACTCGCATATTTTCTTGTAGGAACCAATCCTACAATCATATCAGAATGGCCCCCAGTCCCAGACTGAGATACCTGGTAACTAACCAGGTGCCTCCATTGTCCTAGAGAATGGTAGTTGCCCTTACATCTGACCTACTCGTCAGAATGGCCCAGCACTTACATCTGAACTGCTCGTCAGAAGGGCATGCACTCACATCTGATCTTGTAGGAACCAATCCTATAGTCTCATCAGAATGGCCCCCAGTCTCGAACTGAGCTACCTGGTAACTGACCAGGTGCCTCCATTCTCCTAGAGAATGGCAGTTGCCCTTACATCTGACCTACTCGCCAGAATGGCCATCACTCATATCTGACATGGGAGGAACCTAATCCTTTAACCATGACAGAATGGCTCAGCCCTTATATCTGACCTGCTCGTCAGAATGGCTCTCTCAGTCCTAGACTGAGTGTTCCCAGTAACTGACCAGGTACCTCCATTCCAAGAATGGCATTCAGCACTCATATCTGACATGGAAGGAACCAAATCCTCTCATCATGACAGAATGGCTCAGCCCTTATATCTGACCTGCTCGTCAAACTAGCTTCCAGACTCGTCACTCCCCCTTGAAAGGGACCTCGATCTGGAGAACACCAAGCTTCTCCCTGAAGTACTCAAACTTCACTCTGGCCAATGGCTTCATTAACACATCAACGATCTGATCGTCTGTCGCAACATACTGGAGCTGCACTGCTCCTCTCTGCACCATATCCCTGATATAGTGATACTTGATCTCGATATGCTTTGACTTGTCATGGAACACTGGATTCTCTGACAACTTCACACAACTCTGGTTGTAACAATGTATATAAGTAGCATCCAACTGGAGATCAAATAAATTCAACAGTAGCTTCCTCAGCCATACTGCCTCACAACTAGCTGAACAAGCTGCGACATAATCTGCTTCAGTTGTACTCAGTGCCACACAGGATTGCTTCCTACTAAACCAAGAGATCACACCTGATCCCATACTAAAGCAACACCCTGAAGTGCTCTTCCTATCGATGGCACTGCTTGCCCAATATGAATCAACATAACCCTCCAAGTTAATCTTCTGATTCGCATCATGCTTGAGACCATAATCAATTGTACCCCTCAGGTACCTCAGAATATGCTTTGCAGCAATCAAGTGAAGATGTCTTGGATCTGTCAGAAACTAGCTCAAGGTGTTCACAACAAAGCAAATATCTAGTCTCGTGTTCATCAGGTACATCAAGGATCCAATCATCTGACGATACATCGTGGAATCAACTGACTCTAATGAAGCATCGCTCAATAGCTTCAGGTTCGATGCCATAGGTGTGGCCATGGCTTTGCAGTCCATCATCCCAAACCTCTTCAGGATCTCTACTGCATACTTCCCTTGTCCAAGGGAGATTCCATCCGCACTCTGCCACACCTCCATACCTAGAAAATATTGCGTCATACCCAAGTCCTTCATTTCGAACTCGGCAGCAAGCTTTCTCTTCGTATCAATAATCAACCCATCCATACCTGTCACAAACAGATCTTCTAGATATAGTAGAAGCATCACTAGGTTGCCATCTTCAACCTTGTAGTAAAGGTTGGAATCTGCTTTACTCTTGGTAAAGCCCAAACTGGATAGAAAGCTATCAATTATGTCGTACCATGTCCTGGGTGCTTGTTTCAAACCATACAGGGATTTCTTCAATCTGCACACATGAGACTCCCTATCATGTGTCTCAAAACCGAGTGGCTGTTCTACATACACTTCCTCTTCCACTACACCCTTCAAGAAAGCAGTCTTGACATCCATTTGGTGTATCTTCCATTTCATTACTGCAGCCAGAGCAAGTACTGATCTGATGGAAGTGTATCTGGCTACAGGTGCAAAGGTTTCTTCATAATCTATTCCTTCTTTCTGAGAGAAACACCGAGCAACAAATCTTTCCTTATATTTTTCAATGCTACCGTCTGCAGCATGCTTGATCTTGTAGATCCATTTGGAAGTTAAAACTGACTTCCCTTCTAGTCTTGGGACAACATCCCAAACATCATTTTTCATGATCGCTTGGTACTCTTCGATCATAGCATCCTTCCATTCTTTCCATTCTGCCACTTCTTTATAACTGGAAGGTTCTTTATCAATAAAATCACATAGTAATGCTACATACCCAGAGAAGGATCTGGTCCTTTTTCTTTCTCTGTGATTCTCTTCTGGAGCCCAATATCTTTCTGCACCTTAGATAACTTCTCATACCTAAGCAGGTTTCCTCTTGTGAGGATTCTTCTCTGGAGGTGGATCTACAGGTCTTTGTGGTTCCTCAAATTCTCGATCTTCTTCTTGAGCTTCTTCATTCATGGTTGTATCATGAATTCTGGGTGCTTCTGTTTCTTCAGATTCTTCAGTAGGTTTCTTTCTGGATTTGTTATAAGCTGTGTATTCATCAAATGTCACATCCCTACTAATATCGATCTTATTGAATCCTGGGAAGTATATTCTGTAAGCCTTCGAGCTTTCAGAGTATCCCACAAATATACCCTTCTTTCCTGAAGGATCTAATTTAGTCCTCTTCTCTTTTGGAATGTGTATGTACACTGGACAGCCGAATATTCTGAGATGGTTGACTTCTAGTTTCTTGCCGGAGAAGACTTCTTCAGGAGTCTTGTTCTCGAGTACTGTATGTGGAGTACGGTTCTATACATACACCGCTGTTCTGGAAGCTTCCACCCAAAGATGCATAGGAAGATATTGGTCATGAAGCATTGCTCTTGCAGCTTCCATGATAGTTCTATTCTTCCTTTTTGCAATCCCATTCTGTTGTGGATTATAAGGAGTGGACAATTCCCTCTTAATTCCTGATTCTTTGCATAGCTCTTTTAATTCATTTGAAGTGAATTCTCTGCCATTATCTGATCGAAAGGTCTTGATCTTCTTTTCAGTGTGGTTCTCAATCAAGGCTTTGAATTCCTTGAACTTGTTGAATACTTCATCTTTGTTCTTCATGAAGTAAATCCATGTCTTCCTAGAAAAGTCATCAATAAAATAAACATAATATGCATACCCGCTTAGTGAGCTTGATGACATAGGACCGCATACATCGGAGTGGATGATTTCCAAGATTCCTTTTGCTTTGCTTTCGCTACTTGGAAATGTCTTCTTTGTATTCTTTCCTTTTGCACATCCTTTGCAGACCCCATCATGTTTTGCTTGGATTTATGGAAGACCTTGAATAGCTTTGCTTGCAAGAGGTAGTGCTCTGTAATGCACATGTGCAAGCCTTCTATGCCAAAGTTCATTTGGCTCTACTGTGTCATGGACCAAGGCTTGTTCTGGATGGCCCTTTAATTTTTACAATCCTCCTTCTTGTTCCCCAATCACTATTGCATCATCGATGGTCTTTCATTTTGGCCACATGATGACTTGACCATCTATAAATGCAACCCTCATTCATTTTGCATCTAATGAAAATATGGAGAGGAGGTTCTTTTTGAGTCCTGGTACAAACAATACTTCCTTCATTGTCATAGATTTTCCAAAGTCTAGCTTATAGGAGGATTCCCCACTACCTTTTATTGGATATTGGTAGTCATCTCCTAGCTTCACCTTGTGAGGTGATTCATGTTCTGATAGTCTCACAAATGATTCCTTGAATCCTGTCATATGTTTGGAAGCCCCGCTATCTATGAGCCAATCATTGCTTCCATGAGTGATGTTTCATGTGAGAGAGGAAATCAAAACATATTCTTCCTCGCTTGAAGAATCTTCACTTTCATAGCTAGTTCTTTTCTTGGATGGTTCATCATCCTCTGCAGCATGAGCATGATGTCTTCTTTTGTTGCTCTTTTTCTTATTCTATCTTTTAGGACAATTTCTTGCAAAGTGTCCTACTTCATCACATGTATAACATCTGATTTTAGATAAATCTTTTCTAGTGTTATCTTTGTGAGAGTGCTTACCTCTGGAGTGATGAGATCTTCTTTTGGTTGTCTTGGAGTATACCATGAGAGCTTGATCTTCACTTCCCATCTTCTCTTCTCGAGTTGCTATCTGAGCTTCTTCTTGAGAGCACTCTTCCCATAGTCTATTGAACTTAACTAACTTCTTTCTAGCACAGATCCCTTAAATAAAGGAGTCATGTGATCGAGGGAGACCATTCAAGGTAGTCATCACAATCTCTGCATTTTCCACTTCTTCATCTACTGCTTCCAATTGTTCCTTGATCTGAGAAACTCTTGTGAAGTAAGATTGGATTGTTTCTACATTATGAATCTTCACATTCTTCATTTGGTTTCTCAGAGTCATCTTCCGGTTTATGTTCTTCCCTTCAAACAATTTGGTTAGGGCATCAAACATGGCTTTAGGTGTCTTTAGGGAGGACACCTATGGTATGAGCTGATCCTTGATAGAATCAGAAATGATCCTCTTTTCCATAACCAACTTCTTCTTATGTAAGGCCTTTGCCTCATCTCCCTCTGGAACTGGATCCTCCTCATTGATAAAGGAGTCCAACTCATTTTCTTCCAGGACCAGGGAGATCCTATACTTCCAAGCTCGGAAGTTATCAGCTCCCTCAAGCATTTCATCAAGCTTGGTATGATGAGACATCTTAACTGAGAACCTCAAATGGAAATACAAAAGATTTAGATCTTACCAGGTCAAGATGTCGGATCTGGATTTGGAGCTAAAATCCTGCAGAGTTGGTTCAGGAGAAGATTAGGGTTTTGCTTTTCTGGAGTTATGTCCAACCAAATGCTTTGAATTTGATCCCTAACTTTGAATTTAGGGAGGAGATCAATCCAGGCCTGGGCTGACTAAAAAATTCCTCTTCTGTGAAAAGCCCTAATTTTCGACAGTAGTGTCGGGTCCAAAACTGAAAAACCTCAGAATTGGATTCTGCTTCGACAGAAAGATGCGCCCTAGGGAGGAGAGTTATTCCAACCTTCTTTTGCTGAAAATATGTGGAGAGAGATCCACAAATTAGGAAGCCCTAGTTCCCGTAGCTGCACAGTGTCTTCTTCTTAGGTGAGCTCTGATACCATGTTAGTTTTTAATCATTAAAGCTAGCATTATGTTAGGATCTTTAACTGAGAGAACAAAAAGTACAGCAATCAAACACAAGAGACAATGAACACAGTGTTTTACCTCGGGGAAACTATAAATGGAGAAAACCCTGCAACTTCCTCAGAGATAGAATCAACACCAAAAGTAAAACCCCCAAAACAGTAAGATGATCTCCCGACAGCAGTAACCTCTTTCTTCTTTGCCCAAGTGTCTTTCTCTTCCTCAGATATGCACTAAAATTGAGTGTGGATGAGTGTGTGATAAATAGAGAGGTCACCTCTCTATTTATACTAATTCCCAACATGACTAAAACCCTACTAGGGCCGACCTCTCTAGGAGAGTCTAATAACCCTAGTGCCCCGGAACTGTGGGGACTTTAACCCTTAGACAATAGGAGGGTTACCCACAATGACTTGACATGACTTGTTTACATTATAGACCCTCCCGATCGGAACATTGGGGCATGACATGACACAAGTACATCTCGGAATAAACATCGGGTTACAATAGATAACAAATATAAGTGAATACATTCCGAAGTTACAATTACATCAACAAGATCTATATGATATGACCCCAAGGAGGGAATGTATGGAGATAAAGGTATATGTAAAGAGGTAAATGTACACATGATAGTGGTCAACCTATTAAAGGGGGCTCATCTGCAAGGAACGAATAGGTGTATATAGAGTTAATGTAATCATTGTTGAGGAACACGTGAAATGATTATATGGATGTCTTGGGGTAATTAAAGAAGGATATCCTATTATTTAAGGATTTATTGTGTAACTTATCTCTCTTATCTATATTGGATTTTGCTCCATGTTTAAATTTGTGTACATGGTGTGCATTCTTGTCTCTTATAACCATTTTAAGTATTTGGATCTTAACATTTGGTATCATATATTGGATGCTTCCAAAATGAGTCATATTGGTATATTCACTATAGCTATTTTGGGGGGACATTTTAGAGAAAGAAACTAGGGGGATATTTAGAGAACGTAGATAAATATCTATGGTATGGATTTCAGGTTCTCACACATTACATATTTGGAGTTATACCCTATGGAAGTTAAGGTTTTTTACCTCTCCAAAAATTAATCTCAAGCAGGTGTTATGAGTAAAAATAGTATATATGAAGCTAGAGAGATCCAAATCGAGTGAGACTTGTTGAATAAAAATCAATATATACCATGGTATTTTTGGTACAAATTTTAGAATCAAAGTTGAAAAACTGGACATGTGGAACGTCGTACACTTTTTCTTTCCTGAAATGGACAAAAACAACAAAATTTGGGAAAATTGTCATTACTTTCTCTTGGAACATCAAAATTGGGTGAAACATGTGGAATTCATGGGAATACATTTAAGGCTAATACATAACAAAATTTTAGACTTAGAGGGGCCAAAATTGAAAAGTTACATCAGTTGGAAGGTAGGCTAGCAAGACAGTCTCCAAATTAAGGTTTTAAAATGTATGTTATTTTAAAATTAACATAAATTTTGATTGGAAGGTCATTTTTAAGTGATTCAAAATCCGTTGGAAAGAGGAAGAAAGGGATAATGTTCTAGAAATATCACATTATACATTTTTCCCAATATATTGAGGTCATAAATTGTGGATTTTGATTAGACCTCAATTAAGAAATAGGGAAAAGTTGGCAATACCTAGGTTTAGTGGAAATGAAGATAAAGATGAAATAAATCCCAAGGAATAGTTGACGAGGATAAAGGAAAAGGTTAATACTACTTGGTGTGCAAATATTTTATTTATGATGAATTTTTGGAATGGTGGATGAGTATTGATCAAAATACTGGACTATATGCTACATGGGAACAATTCTAAAAAAAATTGATCAAGAAATAAAAAATGGAAGAAATGAATAAAGTTCAATATGAATTGGAAGAAGAAAATAGAAACTCAAAAATAAATGTGAGGAGTTTTCCAAGATATAAGTCCTTACCGAAGCACTCAAATATAAGTAGGTTCGTAAATTGAAGAAAGTAAAGAATAGCAAAGGAAAGTGGGAAAATAATGAGTCAAGAAAAGAATTAAAAAAGAAGAATGAAAAAATATGTAGATTAAGAAACCATAATAAAAAGATATTAGGTGAGATCAAGAGATTGAAAGAAGTAAATAAGCATGGTCAAAATCAAGAAAAACAAAGGCCTTGGATGAAGACACTACCAAAAGACTTGAATATGAAATTTGCAAGAAGCTTGAAAAAGATATAAATGCAGATGATGTAAAAAAAATTACAATCTAGAATTGAAGAAGGATATAATATTTAATGGACGGAAACATGTTGCATCTTCAAAAGGAGAAGGAAGAAAAGATTCTAGAAGCACACAAGAAAATAATTGAAGAAGTTGAGCTCCAACTTGAAGATGTACATGTCAATTATTAAGGTATTATCTCAAAAGAAAATTTATAAAAGGCCAAGAATAGATGATAGATGACACCACTATCTCTGAAAAGAAGATTGATGATATATGTGTGCAGAAGGAAGAGAGACCATTGGATGTGAAACCATGTCAGCATCTTCATTACCAATAAATATTCCAAGAAAGATAAGAAGATATACAATGACACTATCAAGGAAGAAGATGGAATAATCGACAATATTCATGAACAAGGCATCATAAAACTATAATTCAACAAGGTATTATCAGATTCCAAAAACTATGGCAAATTGGAGAAATCACAATCACAACACAAGGAATCAAAACTATGCAACAACTATCAAGGATTAAGACAAAAAATAATCGAATTTACATGAATGGATTATCATCAATGGCAAAAACAAAGTAGGAATATAAGGAAAATCTATTACTTGTTTTCATCACATGAAATCCATTAACTGCAAAACTTTGAAGACAATTATTTTCAAAGGACGATACTATGATATTGCTTAAGGATGGGGGGTATATGGGGTTAAATGTATATGATATGACCCCAAGGGGGGAATATATGGGGATAACGGTATATGTAAAGAAGTAAATGTATATGTGATAGTGGTTAGCCCAATGAAGGGGTCTCATGTGCAATGAGTGAATATATATATATAGGTAATATAATCATTGTTGAGGAACACGTGAAATAATTATATGGATATATTGATATTCCCCCCTTGGATTAGATCATGCATACTTAGATTTGGAATGGAAATTTCCTTCACTGATTTGCAAGACTTGAAGAACAAGAAAATAATGTAAATCTCCTTAATATATCATTTCAAAATTCTTCTTAATGTTAGAGTTCACATGGGTTAAATGTTTGGGGTCACGACCATTGAGAATAAGATCATCAACTTAATGAACACATAGTATGAGATGGCCACATACTTATTCATATAGACATTGACATGAGAATGACTGATCCAGATTTATGCAGGAATGCAACAGAATACACAAATAACCATAGAAACAAATATGCAGTATAAATAACACTTCATTTCATTAATCAATAACCGAAACTTGTTTACATACATAATGGAAATAAACTAGCTAGAGTGATGGTAGCTTATCTCTGAGAAGAGATGTGGTGGCTACATGCCTCTGAACTATGTGTTACAATGAGGCTCGAAGGCCTATATATTATTGAGAAACAATGGAAACCCTACACATCCAAAAACCTAACCCTAGGAGGTGAAACGCCTTAATGTGGGCCCCGTTGGGTAACTTGGTACATCAATTTCCCGGGGTCGTAACTTTAGCATACTACCTCCGTTTGACGCACATGATACATCGTTAGAAAGATCTATTTAAGGACTACATCCATACACAACAAACATCAAGTCCAAAATGAACTCATATTTACCTGACCATTCGATGCCAAAAAAACGTCGTTTAGGGCCTCAAAACGGCTCCGGAAGTCTAGGACTCGAAAACTGCCAAAAATAGTAGATTGTGCTACAATTAAGGAAACTGGAAAACTAAAATAAATAGTGGTGGCGGTCCAAGAGGAATAGGTGGGTGTCCACCAATATCCTCCTGGATTAATGACATCTAGAAGAGTTTGTGTTAGTAAGAAAGTTATCCATCTTAGCATACCAAGCCTAAAGGGATAGCTTAAGACAATAGATATTTTTTAAGGTAAAAAACAACGTTGGAGTCATTATAAATATATACAGGGGCTTGTTTGATGTAAATTTATTCTTGTAGATCCCGATGCAAGAAGGCATATTTAACATCCATTTGATGGAACTCCCGTCTATATGAAATGGCAATGGATAGAATCATTTTGGCTACAAGGAAAAATGTTTCATTATAGTCAACCCCTTCTATTTGAGAAAATCCTTTGGAAACTAACCATGGTTTACACTTCCAGATGATGCATACTTAGTTTTATACATCCATTTCCATCTAACAATATTTGTTTTCCTTTTGAAAGAGGTACAAGACCCCAAGTGTCATTTTCCATTAAGGAACAATATTCTCCATTCTTTAATGTGTCTCATTTTGGAACGTCAAAATATTCTACAAAGGTTTATGGATCATGAGTCTTTTAAACTTGATCTAAAATATAGAAGGCTCAATGGAGCTATGAACATGTATGACATTGTGATTAAGGATCACCAAGAACATCACAAGTCACTTCTCATGTTGTATGGGCCCATATTCTAAGAAGTTGCAGTGCTAGTGCAAGTTAATGTTCAATGGACCCAACTCTAGGAAGGTAATTAAGTCAGGTTGTATTTTCATCCTCATTGTCATCATTTGAACAAGAAAATAGAATATGATCATTAACATTAAAGTTGGGAATAGAAGATGGGACAATTGTTGAAGATGGATTATAGGGAGAAGATGGCACAAATGCTTAATTTAGTTCGTAGGTCAATAAATATTCATCAAAACTAACTTATATCCTCATTATAATCACATTGGATTGAGGTTTAATAAGTCTACAACTTTGTACACCTTCAGAATGTCCAACAAAAATGCAATTGTCACTCTTAGGTAATAATGCTTTTTTTTTCTCAACAAGAATGTGAGCCCATTTTTTTTACTACCAAAAACATGAATGTGGCTTACATCTAGTCTAATTTTACTCCATGCTTCTTTCAACATTATATATTTTAAATGAGCCTGCACAAGTGTGGCTCATTAGCGGTTCAGTTGTTATGAAGTCACTTATTGTAAATTGGAGGTCACAAGTTCAAATCCCACCCTTATTTACCTGTGTCCCATGTCTTGTGGAGGGTGTGGGACACCTAGGGGTATAGCGGTAGCAAGAATGGATCCCTGGACCCTGTGTCACATGAGTACCATCCCAGCTCTAGTTGCTGATTCGCCTAGTTACAAAAAAGAAACATTATATATTTAAATTGATTTGTGTGAATGCAATTAACTATGTAACTGGAACAATAAATGCCCTATGCATAAAATTGATCTCTTAATCCCTTAGATTGGATCATACTAAATGTTATTTATTTTAACCTGTGAGTGTTTATTCAACAACACCATTATGTTGTCATTGTATCTTGATTACATAGTTGTTGCAATGAACACTAGTTTAGATTACCAAATTGTCCATGTCAAAGTTTCCTAAGTCACTGATATGAGCAATAATTACTAATAGAAGAGATGATGACCCAAAGTTGTCAAATCATTACAATCGAGTAATATCATCAACAATTCTAGTTGTTAGGACTTGCTTAGGATATTTTAAATCCTTGATTACAACTTAGTGAGGTGAAACACTATTGTTTTATTGTTTTACCTTCACCTAAATGAATGATTTGGTACAATGATAGAATATTGCATGAAAGAGTTGGAATACATAATACAAAATTTATATGGACATCATCTATCTAAACTTTTCCAAACTCTACAACACTAAGAGATCTATCATCAATGAAGAATATTTATTTGGTGTTATATTGAGTAAGAGCATAAAAGTGGATTTATCCTTATCCATATGATAAGATGCTCCAAAATTAACAAGACACTTATTATAATAAGTATATGTTGCATTGAAGGAGAAAACAAAAGCAAAAAGTGTGTGTCCATAAAGTGAAGAACAGAAAGAAGAAGAATCAAGATTAATGTTGTGCTTCTTCATTGTTGCTTCTAAGGATTCCAAGTTTCTTTAAACATTTCGACTCCATATCATCATCTCACACATGAAATTACAATGTATCTCAATTTTATTGCCTTTTAGTTTAGTTTATTTACCATAATTGGGAGTAGGGTCTTGCTAAGAGGGTTTGGGACCCTTATTTCTTTGTTGCTATGAGAATGTTGCTTCTTCGAATGTTTGGATTTATCCTTTTGTTGTACCATTAAGTCTATGCTAAATGTACCTATAGTGATTATCACTTCAAGATGCAAGATCTTATCTTTTTATCTAATAAATGAATCACAAAACACTTCAAGAGATGACATTTTGTAAGTAGCCCCTAGTGTCTCTCTCATGAAGTGAAAAGTAGATACAAAAATAAGAATAGGAATTGTAAAGCTTAGCAATAATAACATATATAAGTTGGTCATCATTCTTATTTATCTTACATTCTTCCAGTAAAAATCTAAGTGTTTTAAT
Organism: Pseudotsuga menziesii; assembly: GCA_001517045.1. Taxonomy (NCBI): domain Eukaryota; kingdom Viridiplantae; phylum Streptophyta; class Pinopsida; order Pinales; family Pinaceae; genus Pseudotsuga; species Pseudotsuga menziesii. Next base: position 106,138 of record LPNX010054415.1, read on the forward strand.
CTTAGATAGATAACCTTAAATTCAAGACAAGTCACTTGAATTTACAACAATGAATTGGTTTCTGAGTTGGTGGGCTTAGATCTCATTGTGTTTAGCAAACATGGTCTCCAACTTTTTCCGAGCTACATCTGATTTCTCAAATCCTTGAAAGTGAAACTATAGATTATTATCAATTGGCATTCCAATTTATACACATGCTTCATCATTTTTTAATATTATTTGGGTTGCTTGGATGCATTAGTGGGAAGTTTATGTTTCCAAAGCAATACATCAAAGTCATTTACGAGGTTTCAGTGAAAAGTAATTTGAACCAATATGTGGAGATCATTGGGACTGGTCATATTACAATATAAGGCAAGATGGTTTTAAAAAATAAATTGAGAATCTAAATGGAAAGCTTTAACAAAAATAAGCATATTATTAAAAATAGCATTGAAAACGAACCCTATATGTCAAAGTTATGCTCTTTTGAAGAAAGACATAAAAAACAACCAATGTGCCACATGGCAAGTGGAGGTCGATCAATGATAATGGGTAAATAATGAGGTTATTGATTTTGAAAACAAAAAATCTCCTCCTTTAACTTTACTTATAAGCTCACTTTTATAAATAAGTTATTTTTTACAATAAAATACCTGAGATTCACTTTTACATTAAAACTACTATATGAATTAGAATTGCATACAAAGGGTAACTAAAAACAATAAAGTTATTTTCATTATTTATTCACTTTTATGATTTCAATGAAACGCACCTTACAATAAAATTATGTTACAACTAAAATTGGAGATGATTTCTTTCAAAAAGTAAATTAATGAAAAGAAAGACTTTGGACTAAATACCTATATTTTAATATAGTGACTTTTAACAAAACTAGCTAATGCAAAATATACACAAATGTAATGAAGGAGAAGAGATTTTTTGTCATTTGTTCTTTTCAAGTTCTACCTCAAACTCCATTTTTACCTCCAAAACTCTTCTTTTTGCCTACAATTTTTTTAACACTATCACACACAAAAAGACATGGAAAAAAATTGGAGCTTTATAAGCTCTGATAGAATGTAACTTTTCTTCTCTATTTTTTTTATTTGTCAAGATTTCACAAAGCATAGTGCAATGCTCATACATAGTAAAAGATAAAAATTTCCATTATGTTTATGATTTACCAATCTCGCACAACAAAGAGAATATGAAAAACATAAAGGTAGCAAACTAGTAATATAGATAATAATAAAAAAAAGCAAATATTAAAATAAAATGAAAGAGATCTAAGAAATAAAAATTAAATTGTATACCTTTGGATCTAATAAAAATGACCATATTTTGAGCAATCAAAAACCTTTTTGAATGAAATAAAAAGGGTTTCCAACTAAAAGCAACAATTTTGATACACTGAAACAATTCTCTTAGCCTATAAACACTTGGAAAAAGTAGAATCCAAAATTCGCTTGATGCTTACAATGAAACATTTTTAGGATCATAATCAATGAATAAAGTGGGTCTTCATAAGCACACTAATACCATGTTCAATAAAAAAAAACGCATTGTTAACCTATTTTTCATGTTGGTAAAAGGAAGACCAACATTGGAGGGGTCATGAGAAGATCGCATAATTCCCTCCCTAATTTTTTAAAAGGTGGCATTACTCAATCTTGAGATTTCAGGTCTTCCTGATGCCATTGAATGAATACAATGAGTGATAGCTAAAAAGAAATCCCCAATCAATTTGTTAACTAACACAAGGGAAAAATTTATTGTAACAAAATTTCTTTTAACATACTAATGGCCTAAGAAGGACTAAGTGATATCAAATAACTGAAAGAAAAAGAGATAGTGGAAATGAATTACCATTAACAAGATATTCTCAAAACAAATTTTTCTCTCCCCTAAAATAATGTAAGCACCAAATCAACTATGATATTACAAGTTGAAAGAAAAAGAAAAAGAACACGTCACTAAAGATATTTAAATTACTAATTCATTCAAGATCAAGTGAGTTGAAAAGAACCAAGGTTCCATTGATTGAAACCACACAGAGTTCATAAGATCCAAGTGGTTTCTTAAAAAACTCTTTGTGGGGCTTAGTTTACAAAACATAAGCTTGAGAGTATGGGTTGGACAACTTCAAAAAATATCAACGACTATACTTGAATGTGAAACATGAAATGTATTCACCATGGAGGGTTGGGATGGGGCTCCCATGAACCTAGAATAATATAGAAAGACATGGAAGAAAAGAGGGAAATAATATATCAATATTGAGCCTCTTTGTCATGAAGCACAAAGATAAACCTAGTAGGGAAAGGAAATTGGGATGGAAAATGAAAGAGGAATATCATACAAACCAAACTTACAAAATTTTAGGAATCCTCCATCTTAAGTTCTCTCTCCTTTTCTTTCTTCAATGTTCAATAATGACTTGACATAAAGGGGTTATCTAGTGTGCTCCATGAACCCTAACTACCATCTCAACTAAATTTTACAAAGTCTTGGTAACCTTCTTTGGAGCTTTGTTTATCCATTATTTGATGAAATATCTATTGGGCTCCATCATGACTTCTACTTTTAATTTTAACGTAATAATTTCATTTTGTGCCTTAGTCAAATCCATATGTTTTTCTAGCATAATGGAATAAATTCCAGAATTTTCAACTACCAGATCATTCAACCAATTCCTTAATCCTTTCCCAGGAATGTGGTGAGTCCATTAAAATACTCAATAAGAATGGTCTTAATGATGACTAGCTTCAATTTATATTCTTCCTTGGAAAGGATCCCGTCATGAAGAATAGTTGAGGATCCATCCATGTATTACATCGATACTTTTGAAAAACACTTTACTTCCCATGTTAGTCAATATGTCACAAGTAATGATTAGCTGCTACAAGACATCCAACCTAGCATCCCAACCAACTCTAATTTGTTCGAGCCTTGCATTTGAGAGGATTCCCTCGTATATCTCTTTTTCTTATTTATGTATGTTAAGGACTTAATGAAGGTCTCAACATAACTCTTAAATAATTCTTGGCCAACTTGCAATTTTTTTTATCAAAAACTTCAGTGAAAGAAACAATCTTAATAGAAATAACATATGATTTACTTATCAAATCCCAAATATCCATTAGTAAATTTGTCCGCTCCTTAATATTGACAACTATTGTCTCTCTAACTTCCTATAATATCCCCTCACAGGCTTTCTTCATTTTTGAAATCACTTATGTGCTATGCTCTAGTTGCTCTTCAAGGGTTCTTATAACCAATGGTTGTGTAAACGATGGTCTAGGTATTAACGTGGATTCTAATTCGGTGATCCTCCCCTTAAACTTGGTAGTCTCATACATCTATTATTGAATGGAATGCCTAAGCATCCCACCAGTAGGATCATGTAGCCTAAGGGATCCTTTAGTTCCTATTTCTTTAATATCCACCGAAGCACAATTGTTCTATAAGAGCCTTTTCCCTTTCACCCTTACTCACCAAATCTACAATTCCTTGGCCTAGAGATCAAAATCAATGCTGTCTAATGTATTGCATTATCTTATAAAATATGAATCTCTAACAGGACATTCTCTTCTTCCATCAAAATATTGTTTTATAATAGCACAATGGCATAGGTTGGAATTAAAAATTTCGTCTTTAACTTCCATGATATTGTCCATGACTTCAATTGTCTCTAATTGAGTTGTAGGGTCACTTATAAAATATTAGGAATTAAGAATTGTAGCTTATCTTATTAAAATTAAGAAAGAATAAAGCATGGCCTACTTGGAGGAATAATGAAACAAGTTAATGTAACATTTATGAGTTTTGTTGACCAGGATCTTAGAGTGTTTAATGAAGCACATGGAGTCTAATTCTAGGAAAAACAATATAGTTGTGTAAAACCATGTAGTAAGGAAGAACACCAAGGAATTGTCTGAATTTCCTTAAGATAAGGAATTCGTTGGTGGTGGATGGATCTACAAGAATGAGTACATGAAAAATGGATCTATATGAAAGCATAAGGAAAAATGGGTGGGGATATATTGCAATAAGATATATTGCAATAGAGGGAGGGGATATATTGCAATAAGATATTGCAATAAGATATTGCAATAAGATATTTCTTACAACTAGCGTGATGGTGACAATCAAATTGGTGATTGTGGTGGTAGATTAGTTTGGGTGGAAGGTACATAAATGGATGTTAAAAGTGATTTTATTTTAGAAATATGTTTTATAGAATCTCCTTGGATAAGTTGATGCATTATGAGGGGCTTATGTATGTCATCAAAGCCAACTAGGACTTGCACCTAGCCTCATTTTTACACACTTAGATGGTTTTGAGATTGGAATTACGCATTAATAAAACCTTGATCACCTCATTGCTTGTTGTTAGATCACGCTTATGTTGACTATTAATAGTTCCTTTTTAATGGTACCTTAAAAAAATTATGTATACACTCAACAAAAATAGGTTTGTGAAGTTAAAGGAGCATCTTGTTCACAAGTTTTAGAATTTTTTATATGATTTGACACAAGCTCTCATGCTTGGTACAAAATGATTGATGACCATCTCATAGATAATGGAATTACAAGGACTGGTTATGATACAACATTGCACATCGATGGAAAAGGAAAGGACTCAAATATTTGATATTGGATGTTGATGGTATCGATATCATAGGAAGTGAAAATAATATAGATGATGAAATAAATAAATAAATTGGAAAGAAAATTCAAAACCATTAACTTTATATTGTTATGCTATTGTTTAAGGATTGAAGATATCATAGGAAGTGAAAATAATATAGTTGATGAAATAAAGAAGAAATCCTAAAGAACATTCAAAACTATCAACTAAAGGTTGTTTTTTTTAATAGAAACTTAAAGGTTTTGTATTAATTGGTTGAGCACAACTATTCTTTACATGAAACAAACCATTATGTTGACTGCTAGCGAGATTATGTAATTATTTGTTTGAATCCATCCCACAATGCTTCCTGTTGTGTACATAAATTTTAAGAGCTTCCTAACTATTTTCCAGTTTGCTTCTACATTTTGAGTACTATAACTCTTACATACTATTTTCATAAAAGGAAACATAAAGACATAGAAACTTAATAATTTAGGAAAAACTATCAAAAATTTCCACAAGCTTGTTCATGCATGTCCTTAAGTTCCTTGGAGCGACTGAGTGACTAAGATATCATCCATGGGATGAGTATCGTCTATAAGAGAATTTTTCCAATAGGATCCTTTGCACATTTTTATCACTAGCTCTAGGTCCTTCTGAACCTCGATGATTAATGTTATTTTCTCCCTCGTATTTCCGTCAAGGTCTTCAATTCTTGACTCCATACAAGCTAGTGTGTTTTTGTTGTGCCACACCTCCTTGATCAAGGTTGCAATCCTTTGAAGAACACCATCAACCCCTTCGTGCACCACTCAAAGCATGTTCTTTAAGTCTTCTATATGTCCTATGAAACTTACAAAAATCTCCCTCCAGGATGCCATGGTTCCTTGATTGATTTTTCTATTGATTATGGAAACTTCAAGATTTTGATTAATGGATGACAAAACCTCAAACTACGACAATAGTGTATTCAACAAAGAATACTTGAATTCTCCTTTCCTTCCCAGGGAGGAGATTCTAGAATGTAATGACAATTCTCCATGAATATTATCTATGGAGAAACCCTTCATAAGAAGAGATTCTACATACTCATGATCATAAATGGATTCCATAAGGATGAGATCCAAAACTAAAATTTGGGCCTCACTTATGTGATTCTGATCCGCATTAAGGTTGATAGGACTAGCGATAATAGAGGCCATAATGCCCCATTCAATATTATCTTCCCTCCTGATAACTCCATTGCATGCCTTTGCATGCAAATAGTCTATATCCTACCACGTGGTCCTTTCCTTGGAAGTGTTGCTTGAGGGGGTAATGCATGAAATCCCCCACACACAAATTAACATGGATGGGTTTTCCTTGTGGTGATCAAGATATTTTCCTATGCCATGCAAATCTTGGATAACTACTAATTCATCATACCTTTTGTTTTCATGTTGACACAACCTTTCAATACCTATGATCATTTTCAATATTGTCACGGGATCCATTTATTTGTTGGGTGTTGTTCATCAAAGACCATTGTTCCTTGTTCGAGTTGAGCCCCTTAATTTTTTTTTTGGTATACCAACTCATTATTTTCACTCTTGACATGTAGAAAATCCACAGAGTTGGGGAGAGGTAGGTTCCAAATCCGCTTTTCAATTCTACCACAAGAGGTAGAGTTCTCCTTGAGCATCCTTCTCATCTTTTGAATTACTATCCTTGAGTCACTGAAGACCAGGAGGCTTGAGATATTTAAATCAACTGAGATTTCCAATCCTTGCAAAAGAGCCAACCATTCTGCTTGATTGTTCGTTTTCCTTCCCAGTCCCCAAGCAAAGGATTTCACTATTTTCCCATTAGGATCAATGATGATCTACCACACCAGTTTAGGTTTCTATGTTATTATTTAAGGATTGATTTATATTAAAAAAAATATCAATCCTTATTTCTAAAATATCATACACGCTTAAGATTTTTAAAAAAGGTTTAATATGGAAAAATGTTAAGGCTTCATCGACATCCATAAAAATAAAATAAAGTTATTTATAAAAAAATGAATTGAAGAATTTGAATGAAACTTTGTATAAGCAGAGATTCAAATGAATAATTTATTTAACAAACAAATTATTTATTTACAAATAAAAGTTATATTTAAGTCATATTTAACTATGGTTTTTGAACCTTTGTGAATACATCAAAGGTTATAAATTCAAGTACAACAAAATTTTTTTTACTGTATATCATGGTAGTAGGGGAGTCTTACCTTATGTTATTCAACTCAAGAAACAAGTAGAGTCTTTTTTCAAAAGAAAAAAAAAACAGTTTTCTTGCTATTCATAGGAATCAAAGAAAACAGAGACTTTAAAATACTTCCAACTCCAACCTTCAATCTTCTAGACATGAGAAGCTAGCATAGTCAATACTAAAAAATAGGTTGATACCCTTCAAGCTAATCACTTATACAAAACACCAAAACTCCAGAAAGTTCCCCAATACTTAGGTCTTCTAGAAACCCTCATTAAGTACAAAAAGAACCAACTTCCCAATAACAAAACAATGCTAGACATAAACTGATCAGTCAAAATATATCAATAGACCCTTCATAAACAACAAACCCATCAATAAATTCTTTATAGTGCAAAAGTCCCTCATTGCTCTGAACCCCTAGTTTGAATAGCATGTATGCTTCCTCATTGAAGCATCTATATATGTGAGTAAAAGTAATTTGATTGAAAGAACCAATCAAAACTACTGCACCAATGACTCAACTAAGAAACTTGTAGCTTGAAGTTACCCTTTGTCCATTCGATAATGATATTTGAATCTCCATAGATGCTAACTAAGTTTATCCCAAGTTGTTATTCCAAAAAACAAAACTCCCCACAAACCCATCAATTCAGCTCTAGAATTACTACTGAGCCCACTTCCCATCCACAGGTTAAAAAAATGATTTTCATTGATCTTAAGTACCATCTCACTTCCACATCTACCTTCCATTAAGGAGCCATAAAAAAAGCAATGGAAGAGAAGCTAGAAAAAGAAGGCCGACAGACAACCTTTTTAGCTTTTGGTTGTTTGGACTTTGCATAATCTTTGAACAAAGATAAAATTTTAAAGCAATACAAATCTAGATAGGGAGAAAAAATCTCAAAAATTACCTTGTTTCTCATAATCAAGATGTCCCAGCACATGAAGATTGGCAAGAGCTTATAGTTCCTTTCAGTATTGAACCAAACTCTAAAACTTTCCTTCCAAGCTAAAATCACCCCAAGCGGAATAAATGTTGAGAATTCGACAAACTGATACCCAGGAGTTTCTACTGAAAGCACATGACCGAAAAAAGCTGACCTACCAAATCAAAATCCCCTCTACATAACAAACAAACACTGGGCCCATACCAACCTCTTTTATGGATATTTTGCCAAGATAAAAGTTTGTTTTCCATCATCAACCAGACGAAACACTTTAAATTTTTCAAGAGGTTTCATTTTGAAACCTTAGCATGCCACCACTTGTTAATACAAAGTTTTTGAGAGGATACAATAACTTCATAAGCTCCTTTTGTTATAATCTTCCCAGCAACTTTATCACATGCCCAAACAAGCGTATATTATGTAGTTCCCATCTTGATACCTACACTATTCAATGAATTGATATAATTGTCCCAATATTCTGCCCCCTCTCCATTTAAACCAATGTCTTTGGAGTTTAACCAATAATCTCCCCTTAGCACAAGCCATCGCAGTCTTTTGATTTGATTAAGAGTAAACATTTATAAACCACAAAAATGTTCAATGATCCCCTTAGGAAAAATATAGTATCCTTGATCACCCACATAAGGATCCACTCCAATTCTCAAAATTTTACAATTCCCTGTGTACGACGCTGCCCATTTTCTAATCCAATGGAAGGTCTTGATGAAGTGCTCCAGGTAACTAAAGAGATAGAGTTCCCAATTTCCTCTAATTTGAACCAATTCAACAAATAGTTATTCTTGAAATACTTTGAAACACAAACCTTACTCCATAAATTGTTCCCAAAAAGAGTCCTCAAAAAGCGTTTTAAACATGGGGTTGAATTGAACCAGCTTAAATTTTTAATGTCCCAACCTCCTAGGGACTTAGGTAAAGCTAACCTCTCCCAAGCAACCAGATGAAATCTTTTCTCTTTTCCTAAACCGGCCTGGAGGAAATTACTATTTTGATATGACAGCATTAATAATAGACCACATGATCATAATCAGAGATAACCAATATATTGGGATCCCTTGAAGAACAACTCGAATTAACGTTATCCAACCTCCTATTGACAGAAACTTGTAAGCCCAATTACTGATCCCTTTTTCAATTTTTTTAACCAACCATATCCAGTCATTGATCATGTATTTTTTTGGTTTTCAGAAAATAAAAATAAATAAAAAAACTTGAATCCATCTTCCATCCTTTCCATTTTGAAGTTAAATAACGCACACAATTCGTCTTGTAAGCTTCCAACTAAATTGTTTTGGTAGAAAACATATTTTTCTTGGTTAATATCCATTCCCTAAGTAGAACAAAAAAATTTAAGGATCTATGAAAGGTACTTCCATTCCTCCAAATTGTTAGAACCAAAAATTATAACATCATCTACAAAAAGGAGATGGGTAATTTTCATAGCTGAATTTGTTTTAAGCCATTGAACTTACCCATCCTTTTAGATTCCAAAATCATTTCCTGCTCAGACCCTCAATGATAAGAAGGAAGAGAAGAGGAGATGAAGGACACCTGATGCAGGAGCATCGTGGCATGCCAGCAATGTGATGAGTTGGTCACATGTTGTGGCATATTTTTGTTTGTTTTGTTGAGCCATAGTTTGTTAGCGCAAGTAGGAATGATGGCGGATCATGACTCCCTGCATGGAGATAAAGCCGCAGTTTGTTTTGTTGAGACAGGGACATTTTCATCATGCTTTCTAGTTGTTTTTTTTCGGTTGTAGGACCACTCAGTGTAGGAGGTTATAGTTTAGCTTAAATAGGCAGATTATAGAAGTAGAGGGGGCTCTACTCTTCAGCATTAGAATTCCGAATTTGCAGAGAAAAGGACAAACCTGCGTCTGTTTCTGCTTGTAAATATTTTGAATAGACTGAAGAAGAGAGTCAAGCTGTGTGTTTGTGTGCTTTGCTTAATAGGAAGAGTAGCTATGTGTTTGCAGTGTTATTAGCCTCTATGTATTTACTGTTTGAACTGTGAATCCGTGAAGAGCCAACTTCGGCGGTTTCCTAAACAACTATGTATATCTATGAAATTATTGATTCAAGTGTTAAATTGTTGCTTGAATAGATGAAATAGGTCATAGATGCATGCATAGAAGTGTTAGGCTAATGAATCTTGAAGATTTCATGTTGGATTGATCGATCCTCTGATCAATCGACGCAACATGCAGACTTTCAACCCTTAACAAGTTTTTGCAGAGAATGAACGGTGGGGATTGAGTCCGCAAACAAAGATTTGACGGTCCGGGAGAGATCCACAAAGGAAGTTGCGAGGACAATAACAGATCTGCAAAGATATGTGAGATCCGCCTCAAATAATAGATCGACGGTCATGGAGAAGGCCGCAAAGATCTGACGGTTGGGAAAAGTTGCAGAGGAAAAGTTGCGGGGAGCAAATTTGGAAAGTTGGCATCCCGCATCCTGCAAATTGCTTGCGGAAACTCTATTGCGGAAACAGAGTTGCAGAAGAGCTTGTTGCGGAAAGGAAGTTGTGGAAGCAGAATTATAGGGAGGTAATTTTAGCGCAGAATTTGGTCGAGGGCTAAATTTGGCCATCCTGCTAAGTGTAGGAGCCACCGGATCCTGGAAGTGCTGGTTAGATTGGATGTGGTTGATCCTGCCTGCACCAATTTTGGTATCAGATTGAGGAGAAGCTCGTGTGAGAGATAAGCATAGCAGTAGAATCCTGAAAGAGCAAAGAAGAGTGCTCAAGAGGTTCTATATAGAGAACAAGCATAGCCAAAAGACTAATTACAAAGAAGGGGCTTGGTGAGGTAAGTTGTAGCAGTGTGAAAGAGAACTGTTATTGCAGAGGCTTAGTACAAGAGGATGGTTGCACACATAGGCAGAGCAAGAGGTCGTGACAAAGGTCGACCAGCGGGGAATGCAGAAGTCATGGAGGAAATGAGGGATCTACAAGCACGTTTGGAACCCATGGAGACAGACAGATGAAGACACCCAGAAGTAGGGGATGTAAGTGAACCTGAGGATGAAGAGCAAAGAGAAGAAGCTACACCTATGCAAGAGACACCTGAGCTAATGTATTTTAGATCAATTCTAGGAGCAACTTCAAGGCTGAAACCTGAGTTTCCTACCTATGATGGAAGTCTCATTGTTGAGAATCTCATTGACTGGATCAGTGAGCTAGATAAGTACTTTGAGTATGATGAGATTGAAGAAGACAAGAGAGTTATATTGGTTGTGACAAGGTTGAAAGGGCATGCATCCTTGTGGTGGGATAGTGTGCAAGAAGAAATAAGGAGGAAGAATAAGTCATTGATAAAGAGCTGGGATAGGATGGTAGCAAAGATGAGGGCTAAGTTCTTGCCCAAATATTATCAGTTAATTCTGTATATACAGGTACAAAACATTAGACAAATATTGTTAACAAGGAGAGAGTACACTGAAGAGTTCTATAAAGTAAACCTAAGGGCAGGATATGTGGAAGAGTCAGCAGAAAATGCTGCTAGATATGTCGATGGTCTAAGGATGGATATCCAAGAAGAGATCAGCATGATATCACCTAGAACAATGGAGGAGGCATATCAATGTGCCTTAAGGGCAGAAGAAAAGATAGCGAGGAAGTAGAGCTTCAACAAAGGTTGAGATTCAATTCGAGGAAGAGGACAAGTAGCTGGAAGAGGAAGATTCAGAGCATAGAGGGGAGAGTCCAGTAACTCTAACTAGCAAGAGAAACTTGGTAGAGGAGGCGACTCTAGCTAAAGAGGACCTTACCAAGGAGGTAGAGGTAGAGAAAGAGGCAAAGGATTTGTCTATAGGTGCTATAAATGAAAACAATTGGGGCATAAATCATTTGAATGTCCAGGGAAGGAAGACGTAGGACAGAGAGGAGCCTATGTAGCTCAGAATGAGTAGCAACAAGAAGATTCGACAGTGGCAGAAGTTTTTCCAGAGACAGGAGAGTCTTTGATGATGAATAAAGTCTTGTTGAAACCTGAGAGGGAGCAAGCAGAGCCCGCTCAACGAAAATCTTTATTCAAGACCACATGTAAAGTCCAAGGGAAGTGTTGTAAGATGGTGATTGACAGTGGGAGCACTGACATTCTTGTTTCCACAGAGATGGTGGAGAAGCTGAGTTTAAAGAGGACAAAGAATCCTATTCCATACAAAGTATGTTGGTTACATAAAGGACATCAAATATTGGTAAGTGAGCAGTTTGAAGTTGATTTCCAAATAGGTCCATATAAGGACAAGATTCTGTGTGATGTTATGCCCATGGATGTTTGTCATATACTGTTAGGAAGACCGTGGCAATTTGATAAGAAAGTGATTCATGATGGTAGGAGTAACTGTCATAGTTTTGAGCAGAATGGGATAAGACATGTACTTCACCCTTTACAAGAAGGTGGTACAATAGGACAGTCAGCACCCAAAGTATTGATGTTGTCAGGGAAAGAATATTTGCAACAGATTGAGAAGGAAGATTTGAACTATGCTGTGGTATGCAAACTAAGAACGGTGACAATGAAGACTAACATGACAGATCTACCTGAGGAGATTCAGGAGATGTTGAGTGAGTTTAGTGACATCATGGTGTATGATTTACTAAATGAATTTCCACCAAGGAGGGTTATAAGCCATCAAATTGATTTTATTCCAATATCCAACTTACCAAACAAGGCAGCGTATAGGTTGACACCTCAAGAGAATGAAGAAGTGAGGAAACAGGTCCAAGGATTGTTGGACAAAGGGTTGGTCCAGAAGAGTCTGAGTCCGTGTGCAGTACCAGTAGTATTGGCACCAAAGAAGGATGGTGAGTGGAGGATGTGTACTGACTCCAGAGCAATTAAAAAGATTACTATCAGATATAGGTTTCCATTACCAAGGATGGATGACATGATGGATGGCCTAAGTGGGGCAATGTGCTTTTCAACACTGGATTTGAAGAGTGGATATCATCATATCAGAATCAGAGAAGGAGATGAGTGGAATACAACCTTTAAGAGAAATGACGAGTTGTATGAGTGGTTGGTCATGCCATTTGGATTGTCCAATGCACCAAGCGCTTTTATGAGATTAATGAATGAAGTCTTGAGAGATTTCATAGGTAAGTTTGTGATAGTTTACCTTGATGACATTTTGGTTTTCAACCAAACAGAAGAAGAGCATCTGAAGCATCTGAGATATGTTTTAAAGAGGATGCAACAGGAAAAGTTGCTGGTAAATGTGAAGAAGTGTGCCTTTATGAAGCCAAAGCTAGTATATTTAGGTTTTGTTATCTCAAGAGATGTGTTGACGATGGATCCAGAAAAGGTGCAAGCAATCATTGATTGGCCTTCACCTAGGAACATATTTGAAGTAAAAAGTTTTCATGGATTGGCAAGTTTTTATACGAAATTTATAAAGAACTTCAGTGGTATTTGTGCATCTATTGTTGAGACAATCAAGAATGATAGACAACCATTTCAATGGACAACAGAGATTGAAAGGATTTTTAGTTCTTGAAGAATTAGATCACTGAGCAACCAGTATTGAAGTTACCAGACTTCAAACACCCTTTCCAAGTAAAGTGTGACGCCAGTGGAGTAGCAATCGGGGCTGTACTCAGTCAGGAGGACAGGCCTATAGTGTATTTCAATGAGAAGCTGAATGATGCAAAGCAGAAGTATTCATCTTATGACAAGGAGTTTTATGTTATTTTTCAAGCAATGAAGCATTGGAGACATTATTTGATGCCTAGAGAATTTGTGTTATATTCTGATAACCATGCATTGGAGTACATTATGTAGCAACCTAAGTTGAACATGAAACATGTCAAGTGGTTTGAGTCCTTACAGATATTTACCTTTGTGTTGAAACACATAAGTGGATAGTCAAACAGAGTAGCTGATGCCCTAAGTAGGAGATTGCTGATTGTGCAAGAGAATCAGATCCAAGTCTTGGGATTTGAGCATTTAAGGGATTTGTATGAAACTGACATTGATTTCTAAGAGGCTTACAGGGCTTGTAAGAATCCAGTGGAGGTGGATAGAGAGACATGGATGGAGTATACACTACAAGATGGTTTACTCTTTAGAAACAGTAAACTGTGTATCCCAAAGTGTTCCATGAGAGAGAACTTGATACAAGAAAAACACAATGGAGGTATGGCAAGCCACTTTGGAAGTGATAAAACCTTTGGACGGTTAGGTCATTTCTATTTTTTTCCAAGGATGAGGTCTGAAGTTGAGAAGTTTGTAAGCAGATGTAGAGTATTTCAGCATGACAAAGGAAGAAGCCAGAACACAAAGTTGTATACACCATTGCCTATTCCAACTAGGCCTTGGGATTCTGTGAGTATGGATTTCATTCTGGGTTTACCAAGAACTCAGAAGGGACATGATTGTATCTTTTTAGTTGTTGATAGATTCACTAAGAGGGCACATTTCATTCCATGCTACAAGACAAGTGATGCTACAGACATTGCTAACTTGTTTTTCAATGAAGTTGTGAAGCTACATGGTTTACCTAGAAGCATTGTGTCAGACAGAGATGTGAAGTTCACTGGTCATTTTTGGAGGACCTTGTGGAAGAAGTTGGGTACCAGACTGAACTTCAGTACAGCATATCACCCACAATCTAATGGGTAAACAGAGGTAGTTAATAGGAGTCTGGGGAACATGTTGAGAAGTCTGATTGGAGAGAGTCCTAAGCAATGGGGCGGAGTATTAGCTCAAGCTGAGTTTGCCTATAATGATTCACCAAACATAAGTATAGGGATGAGTCCATTTCAAATTCTGTATGGAATGCATCCAAGAGGAGTGTGTGAACTTTGTGACTTAGGTCAATTGGAGAAAAGGAGTGCTGATGGAGAAGAGTTTGCAACGAGGATCAGTGAACTACAGGAGCAAGTGAAAGAAAGGTTACAATAGAGTAACACTAGTTACAAGGCCAGAGCAAATTCCAAAAGGAGAGAGAAGAACTATGAAGTAGGAGATTTGGTCTTAGCATATCTAAAGAGGGACATATTTCCAAAGGGAGAGTATAACAAGCTAAAGATGAAGAAGATTGGACCGTGCAGGATACTCAACAAATGCTTATGAGTTATAGATGCCTACTGGAGTGGGTATTTCACCAATATTTAATGTTGCAGATCTATATCCTTATGTAGCAGGTGATACTAGAACCTTTGCAGAAGGTGAAGATCCTACTGAAGACTTACAATGGGTGGCGCAGATGCCTGTGGCACAACCATTGGAAGTTGAGGCCATTATGGACACTAAAGTGGTAAAGAGTACAAGGAAGAAGGACTATCTAGAGTATTTGTTCAAATGGAAGAAGTGACCAACAAAGGATTCTACTTGGATGAGCGTTGCAGAGTTGGAAGCCAAGGGTTTCACTGTAGTTGATCTAATGAACAGGGGTTCATAATTTTTCACGCTTGTGAGTCTGATGCAGGAGCATCGTGGCATGCCAACAATGTGATGAGTTGGTCACATGATGTGACATATTTTTGTTTGTTTTGTTGAGTCATAGTTTGTTAGTGCAAGTAGGAATAATAGCGGATCATGACTCCCTGCGTGGAGATCAAGCCGCAGTTTGTTTTGATGAGATAGGGACGTTTTCATCATGCTTTGTAGTTGTTTGTTTTTGGTTGTAGGACCACTCAGTGTAGGAGGTTACAATTTATCATAAATAGGTGGATTAGAGAATTAGAGGGGGGTCTGCTCTTCAACATTAGAATTCCGAATTTGCAGAGAAAAGGACAGACCTGCGTCTGTTTCCGCTTGTAAATATTTTGAATAGACTGAAGAAGAGAGTCGAGTTGTGTGTTTGTGTGTTTTTATTAATAGGAAGAGTAGCTGGTTGTTTGCAGTGTTATTAGCCTCTATGCATTTACTGTTTGAACTGTGAATCCGTGAAGAGCCGACTTCAGCGGTTTCCTGAACATTTGTGTATAGTTGTGAAATTATTGATTCAAGTGTTAAATTGTTGCTTGAATAGATGAAATAGGTCGTAGATGCATGCATAGAAGTGTTAGGCTAATGAATCTTGAATATTTCAGGCTGGATTGATCGATTCTATGATCAATCAGCACAACATGCATACTTTCTACCCTTAACAAGTTTTTGCAGAGAATGAACGGCGGGGATTGAGTCCGCAGACGAAGATCTGACGTTCCAGGAGAGATCTGCAATGGAAGTTGCGAGGACGATAACAGATCCACAAATATCTGTGAGATCCGCCTCAAAGAATAGATCGACGGTTGTAGAGACGGCCGCAAAGATCTGATGATTGGGAAAATTGCGGAGGAAAAGTTGCACGAGGAAAGTTGCGGGGAGAAACTTTGGAAATTCGACATCCCGAATCCCACATCTCGCAACCCGCTTGCGAAAATCCTGTTGTGGAAACAAAGTTGCAGAAGAGCCTGTTGTGGAAGCAGAATTGCGGGGAGGTAATTTTAGTGCAAAATTTGGCCAAGGGATAACTTTGGCCATCCTGCTAAGTGTAGGAGCCACTAGATCCTGGAAGTGATGGTTGGGTTGGTTGTGGTTGATCCTGCATGCACTAACACCCTTGACGAAACCCTCTAGAGTTGTTGAAGAATTTTGTGGGAGCACCATTGATCAAGATAACACATTTTAATGAAGAAACACAAGCTAAGGTCCAATTAGAAACTTCCAGTGGAAGCCTGATTTTGAGAAAAACCAACCTGAGAAAACCCCAATCCACTTTATCATATGCCTTTGCTAAATCCATTTTCAAAATTAGAGAACTCATTTTCTTTACTTTTGTTGAATGAAGACATTCTTTTTTTTAACTGAAATGGTTAAAATTTTTTTGGAAAGATATCAGTTGGGACTTAACCTAAACAACCACAGTTTACATGGAGTCTAAGCTCACTTATCCCTATTACAATATCACATAGCATTCCAGAAATTAGAAGCAAACCAGTTACGGAATACATATAATCAAAGAAGCTTCAGCTTTCTTTATGTATACTCCTTGTGTTAATCTGCATCCCTCATTAGCTTTTACATCAGCTTCCTTATTCGGACTACGGAGAATATGAAAAATGCAGTAGAAGAGAAGGTATGCAATAATCGCCTCATCCAGCAGAGATAATTATTGAGTGCCGGATTGGTAAAACAATCCTTAGAATTTAGGATTTTTATTAAAATTTCTGAATCACCGAAGACTTGAAGGGTCGTGGTTCCGTGGTTCAGTGCAATCTGGCAGCCTTTGTACAACCCAAGAATTTATTCTTGATTATTATTATTATGTTCTAATCCCCAACTGAAACTTTCTTTAGTTAATCAATCATGAGAATAAATCACCCCACTTACACCTGAGATTCCTGGATTTACTTTTGAGGCGCCATCAAAGAAAACCGTTACTTTTCCTTGTTTTCTCCACCATACTTGGAAATCTGCTTCGGTCATTTTCATTTCCAAGCAGGGTTATAAATTGGACGAGCTAACTTCTTCTTCCTGTCCCTTATCTGCAATGATCCCAACCAACTTCTTTCTTCTAATGTAAGTGAGTTGTCTAACTCAAAGGAGTAACTTCCCAATGCTTCAATTAAAAGAGCCTTGGCTTTGGCTACAACAGACAAAGGAGAATACTTGAAATTATTGAATATCAAATCATTTCTTGCCATCCACAACTTCCAGCAGATAAATTTGGGAATGGAGAGCCACGCCTGATTCCACAAACTGTGACTGTTCAACATCCTTGGATGTATTTATTTCCAAGTGGAGAAAAGGGTAATTACATAAATCTAAGCAGGAACAAGTGTATTGAGTCCCTAAAGCACTAACGCCTAGACTGATTGGGCAAAAACACAGTCCACAAATAGATGATCCGAATTTTCACAAGTTTCACAGCACATGATACACTTGTGGGGACCAATAATTCTATGTTTGGCTAAATTTTCACCTGTCAAAACTCTTTTCTGTAGGAGCACCCACATGAAAAAATTTACCTTAGGTAGTCCGTGAGTAAACCACACATGCTTCCAAAGTGATTGATTTAGTATATGGGGGTGATCCAGCTATAGAGCAGCATATCCAAACGTTGAGGTGTAGGACCCATTCCTCCCCCAGCTCCATCAATCAACAACATGAATATTTACATGAGCCATCCCCTTCAACGCGTCCAATAGCAAGAGTTTTTTATGGAGGAGATGAAGTGGGAGTGATGGGAAAACCCACGCCGTCCAGACCCCATTAATATCCCAAGAGGAGATATCAAACAGCCTTAGAAATCTTTATTGTGTGGACCATTCGCAGATAGGTAGTAATTCAGATTTGTTTTCAAGAGGTTGATTGCCAATTATTTTTATCAAACCAAAGAAGATTTTTTTTGCCATTCCCAGGAACACGACTTAGTTGTCTTTGGAAAAATCTAATCCTTGCCTACAGAGATTCCATAACATAGTACCTTTAGGAATGTTGTCAATCTAGAGATTTCTTAGAGAAGAACCATTAAGATATTTTTTCTGAAGAATTTGGCTTACAGGATGAGTGCTGCTGGAATACAGTTGCCAGAGAATCTTATCACCTAAAGCAAAATTGGCCATACCTGGATCTCAAATGTTAAGTCCAGCTTCCAGCATTGGTCTTTTCACGATATCCCATTTTACTAAATGATTTTTTTTTCTGGTTTCCTTTTCCACCTTGCCACATAAAGTCTCTAAATAGTTTCGAAATCTGCTCCATGATTGCCTTTGGAGCAAGGAGGAAAGAATCGTGGTAAATAGGAAATGGAGAAAGAAATGATTTGATGAGTATTAACTTGCCGACATTATTCAACCAATTCGATCCCCATACTACTATCTTAGCTTTGATCTTATTTATAACTTCATTCCAAAGCGAAGATTTGTTGAACCCTAATGTTAATGGTAATCCGAGATAGGTGATTTTATCCCAAGTAGCAAACCCAGAAAAGCCCAGAAATCGAGCAATTCAAAGGATGGTCTATTCATTAGTGTTCCATCCATATACAACTCTTTTTCTTTTGTTGATCAGTTCTCCTGAGATAATGCAAAATCTCTAAAGAATCTCATGAAAGGCTCTAGCAATTCTCAAAGAAGCTCCTCCCAGAAGCAGGGAATCATCAGCAAACAAAGCATGGTTGATTGAGTCAATTCCTTTCGCGAATCGAATGTATGGAATTACCCCCTCATGTCTTTCAACAGTCAATTTCCTACTCAAAGAATCTTCCAGAAAAATATACAAAAAAGGGGATAGCGGGAAGCCTTTCCTTATCCCTCTAGTTGCTTGAAAATATGAGGCAAGCCTCCCATTTACAAGTGGGGCTATCCATGGTTTATTAGTACAGGATTTGATCAAATTAACAAATGCTACATTGAACCCAAAATAAAGTAAAAATTTATAAAGATAAGAGATTTTTACTCGGTCAAAAGCATTTGACATGTCCAGTTTGATGAGCATCCCTTTCTCCTTCCTCTAGAAACTAGAATGCATGGCTTCTTGTACAAGTATTACATTGTCCAAAATATGTCTCCCTTTGATGAAACCACCTTGACTAGGAAAAATAAGCTTATATAACAAAGGTTTTATTCTGTTTGCAAGGAGTTTTGAGAGGATTTTATAGGACACATTACATAAAGAAATAGGCCTAAATCTATCAAAGGTAGCCAGATTAACTTCTTTGGGGATTAAGGAAAGAAAGGTGGAATTGGTACTTCCTCCCACTTCGGCCTTTTGCTGGAAGGCTTTGACCATTCTTAATAGATCAATATTAATGATGTTCCAAGAACCTTTGTAGAAGTGAAAAGAAAATCCATCCGGGCCCGGTGCTTTGTCAGATTCCATGGCCCACACAACGTTGTTGATTTCCTCCTCAGAAAAGGGCTTCAATAGATTTAGATTATTCTCCTCACTAACGAGAGAAGGCAGATGAGAAAGAAATTCAGAAGTGAGCTCTATAAAAAGATGCTGAAAGTAAATATCAACTGCTTCTTTAATTTGGACAACTCCTTTTGAAATAGTCCCATCTGCTGAGCTGATCTCAGATATATGGTTTCAAGAGAGACGGGCTCTGTACTGCCGATGGAAAAAAGTTGTGTTACAATCTCCAGAAAGTAGCCACAGACTTCGTGACTTAAGCCTCCAATATTCTTCTTCATGTATGAAGGATTTAAAGGAGGCAAATTGGGTTGCTTTCTCCTTCTCTAGAGCTTGTGGATTTATTTCGTCGCTCTCCAATTCTAGCTGTAAATTTGTTAACTGTTGCACAACCACTTTTCTCAATGGAGTGGGAGTATTGGAGGAATATCTAACCCACTCTTTCAAGGATAATTTATTTGCTTTAAGTTTCTACTCCCATACATAGCTAAGTGACCCAATGACTGTGGTGGCCCAGGCCTTAGTTACAACTACAAAGAAACCATCCTGCTCAATCCATAGAGGGATGAAGCGAAATGGAATCGGGCCCAAATTTTCTTCCTCATCCAGCTGCAAAAGGATGGGTTTGTGGTTCGAGGTAAGTTTCAGAAGGATTTTAGTAGAAACAAATTTCTTATCCATTAGAAAAGAACTCTGAACTAAAAACCGATCTAGACGAGCCGAAATGTGAGCAGATCCAATTCTATCATTGGTCCATGTGTATAGCCCTTCTTAGGTTTGAAATCGATGAGATCCCACTGTTGTATCAAAACCTCCACGTAAGATATCAACTGATCACAATTGGTGTTTCCTCCTCTTTTTTCCTTTGAGTTGAAAACAAGATTTAAATCACCAACGATAATGATGTTTCAAGGAGAGGTGGATTCCAGAAAATCATAGAGCGTATCCTAACAATGTTTATTCTCAGTCAGGTGGAAAGGAATGTAAAGGTTGAATGGGGCGATAGAAGACTTATTTAATTTATTACAAATCTTAGTAAGAATCCAATGTTGAGTTTCAAAAGAACTTACCAGCTCAAACATATCCTCCGACCAGACCGTGGAAATCCCTCCAGAGGAGCCCCTTGCATTAACAACATTTCCTTAATTTAATTACCATTTAGTACGACTTAGATCCAAAAGAGTTCCCCCTTCACTTTTTGTTTCTTGGAGCATGAGTATATCCAGTGTTTCTATTTTCAAAATATCTTTAACCGCTTCAGGTTTCGTAGATTTCCCCAAACCTCTACAATCCAAGAAACTATTTTCATTGTCTATTGGGGATGGAAGTTGAAAGACCTCCCTTAAGTGGCCTTGCTCTGGTATTGCGTCCAATTGACATTTCTAGAGTGGTTTGACTTCCCTACATTTTTTGCCTCTCTGCTTCTTCATCTCTTGCTTCCTTGAGAGATTTCCTCCATGTCTTTTTCGAGGGTCTTTAGAATGTCTCATTTTCCGATGAGTCAAGCGATTCTGAAGGTTTCTTTCTTGTCATATTAGCATAAGCGGGAGAAGAACCTCTAGCTGGGGAGTCCAGCTGAGTTAGAAGAGTTCCTTCATTAACTTTATCGATGGCTATACAGAGAGGTTGTTGATCCCTTTCTTTGGCAAAGACTGGAGGATCATCTAAAGTACTAAGTGTTTCAAAAGGGTTCAATGATGCGTCAACCCATGAAGAGGCTGCAACCCCTTCCACCTAGGGCTGATCTGGAATGTGCACACTGGAACCTAATGGAGCCCCTTTAGCTTTAGATTTGGTTTGCTTTAACGAAGCCTGCTTTTGAACCTTTTTCCATTGATATCCTTTTGCCTTCTCTGATTCATCCTCATCCTTCTTTTTGTAATTCCTCACAAAATGGCCATATTCATGGAAATGCCTGCACTTAAATGGCAACTATTCGTAGTCTAGTTCTTGAACTTGAGACCAATTTGCTACTGTTAATTTGATGGCTTCAGAGAGTCCTATTTCCAAATAAACCTCAACAAAAATTCTTGCACAAGAGAACTGATCCTTCCTGTCTGCTCTATCAATATATTTACCAATAGTATTCCCTATTGATTCTAGTGATTTGGGGCTCTAGCAATGCAAGGGAAGATGAGGTAGGTGAACCCAGAATGGGACAACCGAAGAGACATCTTGAGTAGGGTCAAAGTCAGGCGTCCATTTATTTAGGTACAGTCCCTAAGGGCCCATGAAGTATGGCCCATTCATGAAGATGAGATTCTGGTCTTCACTACTTTCAAAGATGAAGACGATATAACCCTTCCCAACGAAATGACTCTTAATTCCTTCTGAAACCAGTGGTCACCAATTCCTTTGCACCCACTGTTCATTGGCTCTTGGAGATGGCCATAATCTAGTGAACTAACCTATAAGGCCCCATTCTGCAAGGTTCAGGGCGGCACGACACGGTTCTTCCACCAGAAGAGCTACAGTTGGAATGGCATCCATTTTCTTGACAAATTTATGCAGTGAAGCTGAGACATGATGCTTACTACAGACTGATACCAGATTCTTGAAAGCTGAAAGCTCGAAGGAAAAGGTATGGGGAGTCTCGGAGCCCCCTCCTGGAGGCATAACAGAGTACAACAAATTGGCAGTTCAAATCGTCCCTACAAGAGACCTACTACTGAATGAAGCAGCCAGGACTCTGCGACAATTTCCAAAAAAAAGAACCTGCAAAAAAACGCAGCCACGAAAGAAATTTGTGTTGTTGTCACCAGCTTCTATCCATACTTCTATACTCTTAAGTCTCCAACACTCTTTTTTTTAAGGAGATCATCCTTCTTGCTTTCCAAGTCAGCCATCAAAGATTTGTTCTTAACAGAAAGAGATGTTTCCATACTCTTCAGCAGAATGTCCATGATATGAGTTTCTATTGCAATCAAAGCTATTCTATCATATGCCTCTTTCTTTTTAATCCAATCCTTAACTGCTACTTTCACTTTTCTGAGTTATAATACAATTTTATCCATTGCATTCAAATTATCATCCACAGACATGAACTCAAAACATCCAGCCATCCTACAAAAAGAAGAATCCTATACAAGGATAATTTTAGGGGCGAAATTTAGCCCAAGGGATATTTTTCCATGTTTTTCTCTAAAAAAAGATTTGCCAATCTGCACTTTTTGAAGCCCCATTTCGCCCAATTTTGATGGGGTAAAACTTTTTCACCCTAAAATTTCCAAATTATTATATAAACGATATATAATCCTTAGCAATTGAAATATTTTTAGCAAAATATCGCCAAATATTTTATATTTGATGTTTTAAGAATTGGTAAGATTCACCAACATTTATACACTTTTAAATAAGTATGCTTCCTTAAAATCATCCCTGATCCTATAACCATGCTTAATTAAATTTGAAGGGATGTTTTTTAGATCCAATTTCACCCTCCATTTGAAAAACAATCGAACTATGATCTGACAAACTAGAAACCAAATTCCAGGACCTATACCTAACAGTTTTTTCTAGGATAGAGTCACCTACGAAGAACCGATCAATCCTTTTTCCAATTCCTTCATTCTCTAACCTCTTGTTTTTCCACATTGGAGCTAACTTATTTGGAAAAATGTCAATCAAGTTATTTATGTTAAACAGTTTTGAAAATAACAAGACAAAGGGTCCACAGAGTTTCCCATACCCCAGCTTTCATATGAAAACATTGTGAAATTCAAATCTCCATCCACAATTAGATTTTGCAAACCTTACACACCACAAGAATCAATTTTGTCCAAGAAATCTTTCCTATCATTATATGTGCAATATATATTCAAAATTCTAATCACCTCCTTATACCCTTGAATTTTTCCTTCCAAAAAAATCCCAAGTATGGTTTTGTAAGGTGTTAAGTTACAGGTTCTAGGATTCCAAATTGCTAGAAGCCCTCCAGACTACTCGTTAGCTCCAATAGCACAAACTTCCTAGTCTTTGAGAAGTTTCAAGAAATAATCACAAGCCTTAAAATAAGATGTCATAGTTTCTTAAATGAGGTATATATCAGCTATATTTAATTCAAAAAATTCTTAAGGGATCTAAATTTAGAGCCTCCCCCTAGCCCTCTTAAATTAAAAGAAATACACAACATTAAGAACCCCTTGGAGTGGGCAAGCTTTCTCTAAGGGCCCCATTGTCATTTCTCATCTTGGATCCTTCAGTTAGTTGAATTATTGACAACAGAGGAATATACTTCCATTCTAAAATCTCACTTCCTTCCTCCAAAGAATTCACTCTACTCCTACTTGTCTGCCTTCTACCCTTTTTCCTTATTGTCACATTTTGGTGGCGTATCAAGCTTATGGGGGTTTTATAGGAGGAATTAGAAAGTTTGGAGACATAGATTAACAAGGGAGAACTAATAGTTTCCCCAAATAAAGCTAATTCATTTCCTCTTGACATACCATGTAATTCAAACCCTTTAACCATAACCATGCTTCCATTCTTGCCTGAAACCGGAGACCCGATTCCCTTGGTAGAGGAACAAAGTCAATCCCTAGAGCTCTCTTTCACCAAAATAATACCATGTCCACCATTTAAAACCTCTGAAAGGGGTTCCCCAACGTCCAGAGACTCATCAACAATTTGACAATTCTCCACATCCTTAACAACATTACTCTCCCCTCCACCGTTAGGATCATAAATTTCATTTGAATTATCCCCATAAATAGAGGAATAATTTTCTTCCCTATTACATCGTAATCGACTTTTTTACCCTCTAGTCTTTTATCTAAATATTTCTCAACATATTATAAAAAGAGTAATTCTTTTGGGGATAAGTATTCATAAGGAACAAAGTAGTTATCAAAGTACTTACCTTATGACCTTTCTTCACCATTCACTAACCGAGGATTAGGAGAAGACTGAAGAGAACACGTCCCCCAACGAGCTTCCTTCCGTTCACCATCAAATCTTCTGCAGCCCGAAAAATTCCCCATAAGACCATGGCATTCCCTCTTTAAATGAATCGTTCTTATACGAAGTAAACAACTGAAAGGTATTCCACGATAGTCCAGTCTTTTTTCTATAACTTGTCCCCCCATATTAGATTTACTTTATCTGGTAAACCCTCTTTTGTCTCGAATTCCACCAAAACCCTATAAATCCTTTTATATCCAGTGCGCAACATCTCATGATTCAAGAAGATAAACTTACGAAGATGGGTTTCCAGGTTAATTAGCACCTCCTTTGACAAAAAATGTAATGACAACCCTGGAAGAAGAAGCTAGAGATGACACTTTGTTATTTTTTTATTCGAAGGGTTAAAATGAACAGATCAACAAGCCTTCCCTGATAATCCAGAACTTGTCCAAAACACTTTGAGCATTTTATTCAGAAAGAAAAATGAAGCAGAACCATCCATTTGTAAGCCAGAGAACTTGTGGCGCATAGTCAAGAAGAGGGTTCCAATTCAACATAACCCAATTTATCATTTCCAACCTATTCATCTTCAGGTATTCTAACCGACCCACCAAAGCTCTTTTGGATAAACCCTCAACCCTCTCCAGAGTAATATCTCTACCCACTGTAAAGTCTTCTACATTAGGTTTAACCTTGAAGGCTTTTAAATTTCTTTTGTTCCTGGCTCTTTTCCCCATGAGCTTTGTTGTGGGAACCTTATTCCATATCAAACCCTTCTTTTCCTCAACAATCCCTTCTGCCACTTGCTTCTTCCAAATATTTCCTCCTTCATCATCATAAGAATTAGGGTTATGTTCGAAGGCACTAGTAGGAGTCTGGAAAGAGTCTAAATTTTTTCATGTGCTTCACACCCTTCAATCTGCGACAAAAATTGTAGACCAAAGCGTACTCGATCTTCGCAAAAAGGTTTAGGGTTTGTAGCGGTAAAATTGGCCTTTTCTTGCTTGGAACCCAAAAAGTCATTTTCATTGGACTCCCTCCATATCTCCTCCACCAAATCTTGACTTATCTCCTCTTCTTGTGCTAAGTCTGACAACACATTACGTTTTGGTTTGAAACCCAAATCTAGTCTACAAGGTTTAAAACACTTTTAATTTTTATTTTTTGACATGAATACTAACCCAAAACCTTGAAAAAAAGAAATATTAAAACAAAACAAGACAACAATAATTCCCACTTTTTTACCCTTGGTTGGTACTAGGCGAACCACAGATGGCTTGCTTGACTCCAAGTAAGATACATAAAATCATCGTGCCTCCATCCAAGAAGTTCAATCAATGCCTACTCTCAATAAACAAGTAGATTCTATGTTCACATGTTAACAAGGGAGTATTAACAATTAATAAAAATTTTACATCGGTAACAAATCTATTGTTTCATGTAAGAACCAATTATGTCTAGGTACAACATTTAATTATTGACAAAGTACAACTCGAAATGATCGAAATATCACACTACACTGGATACCATTTAATTAGAGACAAAGTACAACATGAGAAGATTGAGACATCACACTATAATGGATACGATTTGATCACAAACATCTTGCATTAAGATATGTTTAAGATATGGTTGATATAGTAGTTAATTTGATTACACCAAGGTATTTTTAGGATATGGTTGATGTAGTAGTTAATTTGATTATTAAAAATAATTTAGTAAATATTTAGAAGAATCAAAATGCTTAAAATTTTAAATATTTTTGAAAATACGAATGTAATGTCCCTTTTTTGGAATTTTGGATAAATGCACAAATTGTGCAAAATTTGAGCTTAACTAGTCATGACTCTAAAGGGTTCCAAATTTCACCAAATGGTCCTGAATTTGAAAGGAGATGGTATGGTGAGTATTAAAACATATCAAGGTGTTTTATGGATATTTTGTATCATACTTTAGACCTCTGCAAACTTGTTTGGGGCTAATGACAAAAATACCAAAATTACTAGGAAATTGTGTTCAAATCCCCCCAAGGGTAATGGCCAAACTATCTCTCCAAATCAAGTACAACCATCCCAAATTTAAGAACAAAGTATGGGAATGAGTATAAGACATAAATTATTGTCCTTAATCATGTTTATAAGTTCTGCAAATGGATTATGGTCTGCAACATTTGTAGGGTAACTTTCAGTGAAATTTTTTTATGGGGAAATTGCATAACTAGCTCGATTTTGACATATGAAAGGTGGAGTTAAAGGTTCAGATCAAGATGTGACATATAGGTACCATATAAAAAATACCAATGGATTTCCCAAAAATATTAAACACCATATAAATCCCTTCATACAAGTCTGGTATACAACTCATTCAGTATGGGGGTCCAATACATGAAAACTAGTGAATTAGTAGCATGGAATTGCAAGAGTTTCACATACAGATTTCTTGGATTTCGACCCACATAGAATAGGTACAAGAAATTACAGAGTAACACATCATATATTTCTTTCAAAAAATCATCAAACTCAGATAAAATCCCTCATACAAATCTGATACAAGACTCCTTCAAGATTGAAGCTAAAGTCATGGAAACTAGTGATTCAATGGCATGTGAATGCAAGATTTTCACACATGAGTTTATTGGATTTAGACCCACAGAGGATATGAACATTAAATTACATAGTAATACATCATATATGTCTTCCCCAACATCATACAAATCATATAATATCCCTCATACAAATCTGGTATAAAACTACTTCAAGATTGAAGACAAATCCATGAAGACTAGTGATACAAGGGCATGTGTATGCAAGCTTTTCATACATGTATCTTTGATATTTCAACTTACATATCATGTGTACATAATATTGCAGATTCATACATCATATATTGATTCCCCATCATCGTAAAACACATATAGATGTCCTCACACAAATATGATATAAAGCTACTTCAATATTGAAGCCAAATCCATGAAAACTAGTTATTAAAGAGCACGGGGAATGCGAGCCTTTCATACATATATTTCTGAGATTTCGAATTACAGAGAATATGGAGATGATATTACAGATCCATACATCATAAATCAAATCTTGGGAATCAACCATCCTCAGTAAGGAGTAAGAATCACTCCAACAAGTGCGCCATCAATTGTGAGTGTGGGGAAATGGAGAAGAAGGAATGAGAGAATGGGGAGATAGATGAGAATTCGAATGTAGGAACTTCAACCTGAAAATAAAAATCCTTCATTAATCTTCCATGAGAGGTCTGAATGGCCTCTCCATAAACCAACTTGGAAAGGAATCCAACTCCCTCGAAATTGGTTCACTGGCAAGGTAAGTGTGCACTCACCGTGCAATGGACAAGCAAAAGCTCTCCAAAAATGCCAAAGGCCAATTAACACATGATCAAAAGTCATTCTCATTCCTCATTACATCCTTTTATTAACTTCATTATGCCTCCTAAGGTCGAATTTCCCTCCACGAGCTTCCTCCAACTCATCTTAGTGGTTTAGTAACTCTCATGACACTTGTCTTCCTCTTAATGCTCCAATTCTTTCCCCAATTCGAATGGCTGCATCTAACTCCCAAATTTGACCTCTTGGTGGCTATTTTTATCCCTGAATCATCATATTTTTCATATGTCAGAAATCAGGTCTGAATTTATCATACTTGTCATAAAATCTTCCATCATTTGTTGTCATAGAGTGCATAGAATCTCCTTCCAAGTGGCACACCTTGTCTTCTTGTCTCTTCCTCTTCCATGGGAGTTACCCTCCTTTACCAATTCAACTTCCCTGGCTCATTATATTATATTTGACACCACATTACCATCCAATAATGTTACATTACCCATGTGTTCGAATTTGGATGAATATCATGCCAAGTGTGCAGGGAATCTAGTCACCCAAAGGCTCCACAAGCTTCCAATTGTCTTCATGAACTCATGACACCTTATTTTATTAGCACTTATCATTTATGTGACCCAATTAAATGTGAATATGGTAAACTAAAGTCCTTTTGGGTCCCATAGCCCCTTATTACAAAATTTTATGTCTCCATCTCAACCTAGGGAACTAGTAGGTTGGTGAAACATTATTTGCAAATAGTCTTATTTGGAAATTATTTAATTGGGGACATGCCACCAAATTTAAAATTAAAACGAATTTAAAGTAATTATATATTATATTATAAAATATTTTTTTAAACCTAATAACATTTTAACATTTATGGAAAATATAAATTACTTTATTGTTAGGTTGATAGACGTTTTTATTTGAGGTTTGGGGTGAACTACGACCTATGCTTTTTCATCTGCTTTTTCATTTACGAACGAGGATGAGACAAGTGTACTGTCGAGATTGATTCTATGTCAGTCGTTCAAAATTCAAAATAAACAATTATAGAAAAATGAATATAAAAAAATATGGTAACTAGCTATGAATGGATAACTGGTAGCAATGCATGGATAACTCATAGCTGATGAATATGGAAGATAACTAGAAGAATGTGAGATAAAAAAAAGAATATAAAAAAATATTGATAGGTGATAAATGGATAACATGAAGAATGTCGATAGGCATGGATAACTCACAGTTGGAACCGTTTAACAAGAATAATACGAGGAATAAAAAAATAATTTCAAATTGTCTTCCATTCCATAACTATCTCTCTTGATAAACAAAGATAACTCTTATTGGTATTCTGCTAAAGACTTGGGCCTGACAGGGTCAAGCTACTGAGTCGAAAATTTACATCCAAAGATTAAAATGCAATTGGTTGTAGAATTACTGAGGAATAAGATACTCTTATTTGGGTTGCAAACCCAATGATAGGAATAATCACAACAAAATCTGCTTATCAAACTATAGTTCAAAATAGCTCCAATATTGATAAAAAATGGGGGTATAAATCTTTGTGGAAGTGGCAAATCCCATTGAAAATGAAATGCTTTTTACGGTCTGCTTTACAAAATTGTCTAAAAGGTTGGGATAATCTTATGAGAAAGGGATGGTTTGGGGCAAATCTCTGCATCTTAAGTAGGAAGGATGCAAAATTTGTTGATCATTTGCTGATTAACTGTAGCTTCACTGCAATTATCTGGAAGAATGCTTTTCTTGCTCTCAAGATCCCAAGCATATAGGAAGGAGATAATTTTGATAATGCATGCCTACCTTTGGTATAAAACTGTAAGGAATTTCATACTTTACCCGCTATTATCTCCTGGAAATTATGGACTGTTAGGAACACCTATATTTTTGATGATCAGTTACAGGATTAGGATTGATTTGCTCTCATATTTTGAATCTGGAAGATGAATTTGGAATGAAGAAAGAGATTGTTGTAAAGACCAGGGTCATGCAAGATATCCAATTTGCTGGAGTTGTTGACTTTTTTGATGGTGCAGCTAAAGATGGATTATGTGCAACCGATGCATTTTTATTGATCAACAACTCCCATTGTTTCTACTTCAAACTGAATTGCGGGACTGGTCCTAACATGAAAGCTGAGCTATTAGCTCTTTGGTGCTTGTGCAAGATGACTTCTATCTTTGGATTAGTGAATTTGAAGGTTTTCAGTGATTCCAGGGTAATATCAAATGGGCATAAGGTGACTATATTCTGAAAGTAGTCTTGTTATTAACATGGTGCAACAGGATCCACTCGGTTCTTAAAAACTTCAGTCTTATTACGTTTCAACATATTTATAAAGAGCAGAACCAAAAAGCTGACTATCTTTCAAAATCTGCTTTAGATGGGAAAGAAGGCGTGCTCTTTTGGGAAGAATGGATGGATGATTCTCAAATAGACTCTGGATCCACAAATCTCTTTGACTTCTAGTTAGTTTTTGAAGAATTGAACCATATGTTTTTTTGGGATTTAGCTAATCCTGTTACTTGTCTTTTGGGTAAGAGATTTTGTGGATATGTGATCTTTTTGATTTGCATGATAGGTTAGAACCAATATTTCCAACATAATTTTGGTTTTGGGACTGATATGAAATATCTATAAACAATCTTTCAAAGACTAAGGAGAACATCAAGTATGCTTTTTTCAACTAAAAAATACTCTCTCTCAACCATTTTATCCCTACCCACTCAATCCAACCACAAGCTATGTGGATGTGCTAGTTAAATATAAAATTAAAAAAAAAATACATCATATAGAAACAATTTTTTTTTGAAAATTTTTAAACATAAAATAACTTTTCCAAACATATAAAATTAAAATTGTATAAAGATTGATGAGTTTTCCCCCGAAAAGTAGCAAAATCATGTTTCTTAAATCTGAACAAAGCAAACGCCTAAAAGCGGTAAGTTTGACAACCTAACAAGAATTTTCTAAAAATATTCGCAAAATTATGATAGAATATTTAAACTATAACTATAAAATTCAATAAAACTACACTTAAAAATAAAACAATATAAAACGTATGAATTCTTTAATATAATTATCACAAATGATCATTGAACATTACAATAATTTTTTTTTTTAAATTTTAAAAGTTATCTTTATATCCTAGCCTACTACATTATTTTTTCCTTCTCAAAGTTATAATTTTTTTTACTTTTCAAAGTTATTTTTATATCTTAGATATGGAAGTTGGCATTTCTGGAGGTTAAAACATTTCAGATCACTTTTCAATTCTTACAGATAGGGGTTTTAGGGTGGGAGCACTCATGGAATTAAACTGAGCTATGGGGATTTTATAGGGCCATCTTTCAATGGGCAAATCACTCTTCCATTCAACACCAACATGAGGACTGACCTGGCCCATCCTTTAGATGTGGGGATTCCTAGTTGTAAACAAAATAATATCCCAGCCTTCTACCATGGCCATATTTACTGTTTACAACATTTCTTAGCTGTATTTCACAGGAAAATGCGAAAGTTCAGTCCAAAACCCCGTAAAATATTATGCAATAATTCTTTGTATATTGCTAAACAGGTACATCGATAGTGCAGGAGTAAGTGGACCGATTCCTTCAAATTTCCAAAAGCTACAAAATTTGAATACGCTGTGAGTTTTGTTTGTTTTTATTCTTTACAGTTTTGGTCAGTTGTTCTTTTTATGATTTTGGTGTACAAACCACACAATGAGTTCCATACGAAAAATTGTTCTGCAGTGTGTAGTAGTATATGTGTGGATAACGTTTCTTTGGTTTCGGGATGCAGGTGGGCATCTGATAATCTATTCACAGGAGAAATACCAGTCTTCATTGGAAGTTGGAAGAAGCTAGCTGTCCTGTATGTAATTGTGTAATTGGCTTGGCCTGCATTATTTGAAAATATGTATTAATATGTTGGTTCATGTGTATACTCAAGGTGGATACTATCATTTATTTGTCTGTGTGCAAGGTTGGTGGATTTCATTTAAATTAGTGCAAAATTGCAAATGCTTCTAATTAGCCAATGGCTGGAACACAAGCAGACAGAGGAAAGAGGTTGGAAAGAAGTTATAACTTTTTTCATGTATATAGGGATACTTAATCAAAATACCAAACCTAGTAGATGCCCACGACAAGAGAGAATCTATCACCTCAGATGCTCTGGGTATTAAGAAACTTGGTATAGCTGTTGACGGAATTGAGAATCTATCACCTAAGATGCTTTGGGTATTAAGAAACTTGGTATAGCTGTTGACAGAATTTTCTTGGCAGGGATAGGATTGTATTGGACTGCACAATAACCATGAGATAACTTGGGGTTTATTTGCACTTCCTGACTGGGTTTCTCAAGGATCATTGCCGAAACTTAGGATTCCCTGGGACACGATAAGAGGGTACTTAGTGCATACGATTGTAATTAATTGATGAGTCACACAGCTGGAGTGGAAGGAACAATCCTAATTTCCCATAGTTAGAATAAACTAGCAGGAAGGGTCATGGTTTCAACTTTCATGTTATTATTCTTCCATCAGGGTTGTTTACAAGATCAGCCTGGAGACTGTTCTAGCCCAAGAAATTGCCTAATCAGCACACCTAGAAGTCATGGCTACATGCCAAACCATTCCCCCACCCCCAATCTCAATCGCAGCTAGACCACCAGCATGCTGGTAATTCATTGACGATATGATACTTAGGCATATCTTCAAATTTTGATTCTGACAAAACAGCAGACATTAAAAATCTGAAAGCTGAGTCATTGCCTTGAGTTGTTGGCAATACACAACACTGACATTTTTATTGAACTTGTTTCCTGTGGATTTTTTTCCTTTGTGGCCCTCTCATATTATTCAACCCATCTGGGTCTCTATTGAGAATAATTATTTCATCAACCTATGTACCAGTGAATTTGTTAATTACTTCGGTTCAGTGCAGTTAATGTTTTGCAGTAGCAGGGCTCAAGGTTTATTCAATTCAGATCAGGTGGTGAGGCGGTCCATAACCTCATTGAAGACGTTTTGTAGTCAAGTTTAATGGGGCATTAAGTCTTGTGCGACATTCAAGTTTGCACCTACCATGTTTAAATGACACCACATGGAGCCGTATCAGAAGTCTTATCTGATAAGCAAAAGGCGTGTTGTGGCAAAGTCTCGAAATCTGAAATCCAAAATCCGATGAGTCTATTGGGAGTGCCGTATCGGGGTTGACAACAGGTAGTGCATGTGCAGAGTCACTGCAGAGCAAGTTCCATAATGTATTGGACCCAACGTATCGGAAGTGCCTCATTGGGGGCAGGGCATTGGAGTATGCCATAGGAGGTGTTGATAGGAGATCTTAATGGGTGAAGTCCGACGAGCATATCAATGACTCAAAGTTCTGATGGTCTCGATAGACGGGATGTCTAATGGTTTGACAGCAGATCTAAAGTCCTCTGGTTATGATTTGCTCTGGTTATGATTTGATTGATCAATTTGTGTACAGATAGTTGATAGGTTCCCTCATGTATTTGGTAAATACTAGGCCTGACATTAGTTTTGTTGTCAAGTTCTTAAGTCATCACATGGTGCAGCCCAAACAGGTTCATTTGGTTGCTACAAAACACGTTCTCTGATACTTGAAGAGCAGAGTGCATTTTGAACTGAGGTATGTCGGTGATGGAGAGGTGCTATTGCAAGGTTTTTCAGATTTTGATTGGGAAAATAGTGATAGTTGTTACAGGATGAACTAGCAGGGCTAGTCACTGATAGACAATGTATGGAGAGAGTGACCACTGTCACCTTAGTCACTCTCCCAAGACTACTTTGGAGAGTCGGAACTTCCAAGGGGAGAGCCCTTTGTTAGCTATTCTGTAAGACACTTTTAGGAAACATAAGTTGACCTTTCACACAAAAAGCAATTAGTGACCAGTGCCTTATGAGAAATAAGTGTAGGATTCTTTCCAATTCAAATGAGCAATAAGCAGTAGTAAGACATCCAATGAGAGCTTACTAAGGAGTGATGGCATGCATTAGATAGAAGCATGAACATAAACAATTTCCAAGCACCCATATCACTTGTTCAAGTTGTCAATCTTTCATGTACAGACCTTCAATAGACAAATAATATAGTGTTGTGTATGCACCTGTATAGCAGCGAAGTATGACAGTATAAAATGTGGTTATCACCCAGGATTCAATGTTCACAAAATAAACCAAACATTTTATATGCTTCAGAAGTAAATGTTATCTAATTTAGTTATGAATCTGGACCACTTCCAAAGCATTTACCAGTCAGTTGTAAGTCTGTCCATTCATGACAAAAATAGAGAACAGTATGTGCAAACAAGGTTAAAACTTAATATCAGTCCCTTATATCAGTTTTCATTAACAACAATCCAGATCATCATTAACTAACATTTCAACCAACATTTGATGTGTTTTGTGATGTCTGTGCAGTGATGTCAAGAAAAAGAGGTCCGCACCTTTATTGCAAACCTTTGGGAAAGTGGAAAGGACAGCCCAAAAGATTGTTACAGCCAAGGAGGGGGCCATTAGACCTTGTTCAAGGCTGGACCGAGCCTCCAAAGGGATATAGCAGAGGTTGGTAGGCCTTTAAAAGAGCAGGCCGAGCCTAGGAAAGGGCTGACCGAGCCCTAGGGAGGAGGACTTAGGGTCCTGTAGGTGAGACTGAGGGCAAAGGAGGGGAGGCTGAGCCCTTTAGAGGGAGGCCACAGGTGAAAGAGAAGAGGCCGAGTTGAAAGATGGAAGGCGAGGGGGTTTGGGACAAGGCCAAGGGTAGGAAAATGGACAAGGGAGAGAAGGCGAGGGATTAGGAGGTAGGGTGAGGGTAAGAGAGGAGGATAATGGGACTGTTTGGGGGTAGTTTTTAGACCTTTTTTAGGGTTTTTAATGTGAAATTACAGACCTAAATTTAACGTAATCCTACCATGAAAATGCAATTTTTTACAAATGAGAATGCAAGAAATTTGAAGGAAGACAAAGCCAAAAGGATTTTTAAGGTTTTACCCTAAGCCCTAGGGCATCAAGGGAGGTGACCAACCTTTCCCTTGAGAGGGTCTCTTCAAAGTTTTTGCAAGCTAGGGCCTTCCTTAACAGCCACAAGGACTGGTTAGTGGAAGACTAGCTAGGGCAAAAACTAAAGATCCAAAGCCAAACTTTAAAAAAACTCCATCTAGAGGACGCCCATCAACAATCCAAGGTGACAAAAGGATGATAAGTGACCTAATTTAGAGAAAATGAAGCATTTAGGCTACCATTCAATCCACAAACAAGCATCATTCATCATCTTTTAACAAAGAGAGATCAAGAAAACAAACCCTAGATAACTCCTTGTGCATGTTTTTAGCAAACAAATCTAGCATCACCTTAGCAAGAGCATGAACCATGAACACTTGAGAAATTGCCTTCAAAACAAGAAAGAGACTCTCCTCAAGAGGTGCGCATCACTCCAAGAGCCCTAGCAAGCGTAAAAAAGTAACATAATGTTTTGTACCAATTGTCTTATGTTTGAAATGAAGTGAGGAGCGTCTTATTTATAGCCTTCTCACACTCACTTTACAAATATAACCAGGTCGACATGCCTTAAAAATGTCAATTTAATATATAATAGTCAAAACTCTGGGTAACTTGGGGCATTTTCCCCAGAGTTTACCCCAAAATGACTAAAATAGCTCAAAATGAGCAAATCACTCCGAACAAAAGGCTGGAGTGTGTAGGGGGAGGGTGTCATGCCCCACCTAACCCCAAGAGTGTTGATAATCCTTGAACACCCCCCCCCATACTGGCAGTTCGACCTGGTGAAGGAGATGACATCATCATTTGAAAAGGACCAAAGAGGGGAGGCTCTATGTTGAAAGGGGGCTAGGATGGATGGATGAGGTGACCTGGAAGGGAGGCAAAAACCTCAAAGATGAAACACTGTCACTGAAGTAGTAAACAACGGAGGGGGTCATGTGACCTAGTGACCTGCCCTTAGGAGCCCGGGACACCAACCTCAGGGTCAAAGAACCCTAACAAAGGGCAGTCAGCAGTGCCATTAAGCGGTAGTACTCCTAAGGGAAGGACCAAAGGGTCCGGCCATAACCATCCCTCAAAGGTGTTGATAACATCTGTATCTTGGCCCAGAAAAAAACGACCCCCACTTCTTGGGCAATGAACTGAAGGTGCGCTAGTATTGGTACCACGTAACATTGGCTCCAACTGCGGGACAAGTACTCTTCTCGAGAGTGCTTGAGAACTTGTGAATCTTCTGGGTACCTGTAGACCTACACACACATCAAATATCCTACGGAATCAAAGCATCATGGGGTAGACACTTTCGTTTTTCTTTTCTTAGTACAATGAGATATCAATAACTAAATCATGAAAGAACAACAAATGCAATGCAAGGTAATGGTAAATGCTAGACTCAAAATGCAACTAAACCAACCTATGCTAAACATAACAATCATAAAGGGTTAAGTGAAATCAAACCACCAATGGAGCCAACTGATTAAGCCATTCATACCTGACCCTTTACCTTTGTCTTTGGAGACAATTCATGATAATATCTATGAATGATAAACTGAGTATGTACCAAGCTATGTATCAGGATGAGAAATGAAGGTTGGATGGCTGCAGGAACCTAGAAGTCTTGATATTGATGCCACAGAGAGGATTGCTTTCATAGGCTTCATTTATCCATGCCTTTATTGGGCTTACATATGGGCAATCTTCATCATACATCTACCTTGAGAATTTTTTTTTGCATAATATTGGTTGGACGATGTAGAACTTGGGAGGCCATTTGCCAAGGTGAGCCATAGAAATCTTTAAGAGTCCTTTCGAGAGCTAGCTGTAACATATTCCTGTACCTTTTCAAATATTCTTTTGTACATAGAAGCACGTTTTTCATCTTTGGAACATTTGTGTTAGTACCTTCAATATTCTTTAAAATTTTGGAACTGTTAGCCATAAGATTCATACCTTCATGCTTCAAACGAAAAGATAAACCAGTGTTACCAACATCGGTCGAGAAATCACTGATGTCCGAGAAATCGCGAGTTTTTTAGCTTGACGATATTTTCTCAAAAAATCGCCTAAAAAATCAGGGCGATTTTTTCCCGATTTATCCCAAGATATTGCCAATTTTTTCGGGGTGATTTTTTCCCAAGATATTGCCAATTTTTTCGGGGTGATTTTTTCCCGAGATATTGCCAATTTTTTCTCGATTTATCTTGAGATATTGCCGATTTTTTCTCGATTTATCTTGAAATATTGCCAATTTTTTCCCTATTTTTTCTAAAGGTGAAAATGAAAATTTTTGTATTTTTCTAAGTTTGCCGATTTATTGCCGATGTTTGCCGATGTGTTGCCGAGATATCCCGAAATGATGATTCCTGGACCTTGCCGATTTTTTTGCCGCGTCGATGTTTGCAACACTGAGATAAACAAGAACTGCTATGAAACTAAGTGAAAATCATACTTGTCCACATACCTATCTCGATCTTGTTGAAATGAATCATTAAGGGCTTACCGCGATAAGATAGAAATGGCTGAGCAACTTCTTCAGTACTTCATGAGGAACACAGTTGGGAATGATAATCTGGGCTCATCATAGACTGAATATCTGCAAGAGAATTCTCTGTATAACATGCTTCCCTATCCCCGATGTTGGATAAGTACGACTGAGTTGAATCCATGGAGATATCACCAGAGATATGGGGTCCCAAATTTTCATACTTTTCATCATAGTAAATCATCTGCATATGGCAATCATTTATAATGGCAAGAGGACCCACATCCTGAGGTACTTCATCATCTAATGTAAGAGAAAAAGGGTTAACCCAATTTTCGTTATTAGCATCATAAGGAGATGGAATAATCATATTTTGTTCAACAGGGCCTTCAAAAATTATGTATTCAATATCCCTGCTTGAGGTGATCGATATTTCTTCATCCCAAACAGTGTCAAATTCTGGCTTAAGCTGATCCATGTTAGCTTCATCGACTTCTTCTTTGTTACTGCAGAGTTTGGAGACAACACTACCGGGTCTCGAAGAATCATAGAGAGGCGGACCCATAAATTCCCAATAATCATCGCCCTTAATAATTCTGTCATTATGTTCTAAGAGATATGAGATGTCATAAGAAATTGCTATGTGCTGGCAAGGAGAACTGAGAACTCACCCTTTCTTTTTTCTCTTCAACTTCTTCAACTAGGACTTCTTGAACTTCATATGTAGGAACACAATCATATTCGTTTGCATGAGGAACTTCGTCATCGGATACTATGCTTGAGATATCATCAATTAGATCTTGAACAATAGCTTCTTCAACCTAATTTTAGTTTTGGATTTCTTTACTGAACAAGTTCCTTGCATGTTCGACACGAGGCATCCATCTACGTTGTTTTCCAGGGAACCAACGTCTACAGAATAGTTCAATCAATTCTGGCAGAGAAGACATCTTAGCTTTTGGGCAAGTTTGTGAACCAAACGTGGGCCTTTCCTTCTAGGTGAAGAGCGAACGGTCTCATATAAACGCCTTCTTCCAACTCAACTTCCTCTAGGAATAGCAACAAAAAATTTGCAACCAGGTCTTCGACATAATCCTCATTTTGATCATTGAAGGGCTTCCATAGTTCATGTGGCAGCCCATCTGGATAACCTGGGAACTTTGATAGGTCGAGAGAAGCGAAATATTCTTCTATTTTTGCAACAGTTGGATTATCGGGATATTTAAATTCAAATGGAATATCCTCTTCGATTCCTTCTCTAGGACCATCTTGTTTCTGACTATTTCCTAGGGTCTCTTTCCACATATGGTTGATCACGACTTTTCTTACATGTTCCTTCATATCATAATCCCAATCCTCACTAAATACATCGATTGATTGCTTGAGTAAAGAAAAATTTCTAGGAGGAAATCCTTCATACCAATTTCTGACATTCCTGTTGTCCTCTAAGTTGAGAGATAACAGAAAGAGCTTCATTTGATGTCCTCATGTACGATATTGCTTCCTTGGATAAACTGCATGAATGCCAAGATATGTGTTGCTTCATGATCCTTATATTCATAAAATAATGGAAAAAGTGCTTTCCCATCATCTTTAATAACATACCGATGTAGATATCCCGGAAAGTATGAAAAATCCAATATATTCATACACAATTCGTAAGCAGATGCTATATCATCTAGCTTCCTTGTCTTTATAGAGTACTTCCGTTATTTTTCTTCAGTTGGAGTTGCCAAGAGAGACCTACCAAGTTAGCTCAACAAATTTCACCAAAGTACCAAAAAAACAAGGACGTAATTGAGATAATGGTGATTGAGTTCTAGGTGGAGTCGCTAGATAAACCTGTCAAGTTAGTCCTTACAAAATTATAGATATTGAGCACAAGGATGTACCTTAAGATTTACCAATGTGTCGTTAGTGCACGGATTAGTCACCTCAATTGATTTAAGGTCCTCGGAAACAATGCCAAAAATGTTATCGGATGAACTAGCAGGGCTAGTCATCAATAGACAGTGTATGGAGAGAGTGACCACTGTCACCATAGTCACTCTCCCAAGACTACTTTTGAGAGTCGGAACCTTCAAGGGGAGAGCCCTTTCTTAGCTATTTTGTTAGACACTTTTAGTAAACACAAGTTGACCTTTCACACAAAAAGCAATTAGTGACCAGTGCCTTATGAGAAATAAGCGTAGGATTCTTCCAATTCAAATGAACAATAAGCAGTAGTAAGACATCCAATGAGAGCTTACTAAGGAGTGATGGCATGCATTAGGTAGAAGCATAAACATAAGCAATTTCCAAGCATCCAGATCACTTGTTCAAGTTGTCAATCATTCATGTACAAACCTTCAATAGACAAATAATCTGGTGTTGTGTATGCACCAGTATAGCAACGAAGTATGACAGTATAGAATGTAGTTAACACCCAGGATTCAATGTTCACAAAATAAACCAAACATTTTATATGTTTCAGCAGTAAACGTTATCCAATTTAGATATGAATCTGGGCCACTTCCAAATCATATACCAGTCAGTTGTAAGTCTGTCCATTCATGACAAAAATAGAGAAAAGTATGTGCAAACAAGGTTAATATCAGTCCTTTATATCAATTTTCATTAACAACAATCTAGATCATCATTAACTTACATTTCAACCAACCTTTGATGTGTTTTGTGATGTTTGTGCAGGGATTTCAAGAGGAGGTCTGCACCTTTATTGCAGACCTTTGGGAAAGTGGAAAGGACAACCCAAAAGATTGTTACAGCCAAGGAGGGGGATGTTAGACCTTGTTCAAGGCTAGACCGAGCCTCCAAAGGGATATGGCATAGGTTGGTAGGCTTTTAAAGGAGCAGGTCAGGCCTAGGAAAGAGTTGACCGAGCCCTAGGGAGGATGACCGAGGTTCCTGTAGGTGAGACCGAGGGCAAAGGCGAGGTGGCTGAGCCCTTTAGAGGGGGGCCGCAGGTGAAAGAGAAGAGGCCGAGGTGGAAAGATGGAAGGCAAGGGGGTTTGGGACAAGGCCGAGGGTAGGAAAATGGACAAGGGAGAGAAGGCGAAGGATTAGGATGTAGGGAGAGGGTAAGAGAGGAGGATAATGGGACTGTTTGGGGGTAGTTTTTAGACCTTTTTTAGGGTTTTTAATGTGAAATTACAGACCTAAATTTAACCTAATCCTACCATGAAAATGCAATTTTTTACAAATGGGAATGCAAGAAATTTGAAGGAAGACAAAGCTAAAAGGGTTTTTAAGGTTTTACCCTAAACCCTAGGGCATCAAGGGAGGTGACAAAGTTTCTTCAAAGCTTTGGCAAGCTAGGGCCTTCCCTAACAGCCACAAGGACTGATTAGTGGAAGACTAGCTAGGGAAAAAACTAAAGATCCAAAGCCCAAGCTTAAAAGAACTCCTTCTAGAGGACGTCTTTCAACAAACCAAGGAGACAAAAGGCTGATAAGTGACTTAATTCCGAGAAAATGCAGCATTTAGGCTATACCATTCAATCCACAAACAAGCATCATTCATCAACTTTTATAAATGAGAGATCAAGAAAACAAACCCTAGATAACTCCTTGTGCATGTGTTTAGCAAACAAATCTAGCATCACCATAGCAAGAGCATGAACCATGAACACTTGAGAAATTGCCTTCAAAACAAGGAAGAGACTCTCCTCAAGAGGTGCGCATCACTCAAAGAGCCCTAGCAAGAGTAAAAAAGTAACATAATGTTTTGTCCCAATTGTCTTCTGTTTGAAATGAAGTGAGGAGAGGCTTATTTATAGCCTTCTCACACTCACTTCACAAATATAACCAGGTTGACATGCCTTAAAAATGTCAATTTGAAATTACAACATCTAAATTAATAATTATTACAAAAATAATATAAAATAATCAAAACTGTGGATAACTTGGGGCATTTTCCCTAGAGTTTACCCCAAAATGACTAAAATAGCTTAAAATGAGCAAATCACTCTGGACAAAAGGCTAGAGTGTGTAGGGGGAGGGTGTCATGCAACATCTAACCCCAAGAGTGCTGATAATCCCTCAACGGCCCCCCCCCCCCTAGCCCAAACTAGCAGTACAGCCTGGTGAAGGAGATGACGCCATCATTTGAAAAGGCCCAAAGAGGGGAGGCGCTATGCTGAAAGGGGGCTAGGATGGATGGTTGAGGTGACCTGGAAGGGAGGCAAAAGCCTTAAAGATGAAACACTGTCATTGGAGTAGTAATAAGAGGAGGGGGTCATGTGACCTCGTGACCTGCCCCTAGGAGCTCCAGACACCAACCCCAGGGTTAAAGAACCCCAACAAAGGGAAATTAATTGTACCATTAAGCCATAGTACTCCTAAGGGAAGGACCAACAGGTTTGGCCATAACCATCCCTCAAAGGTGCTAATAACATCCGTATCCTGGCCCAGAAAAATTACGACCCCCCCTTCTTAGGCAATGAATTGAAGGTGCGTTGGTATCGATGCCATGCAACAATATTGATAGGGGCATGTCAAGATGTTGCTCTAGTTTAGGTTCAGGTATGGTTTCTTTGTTCAATAAGAAACAAGCTTTTGTAGCACTTAGTTGAGCAGAGGCAAAATATATGGCAACCAGTTTTGCTAGTTGTGAAGCCATCTAGCTTCGTAAGTTACCAGCAGAGTTGAGAGATTAAAGTCGGATACTACCATGTGTTACTGTGGCAATCCGAGTTGTATCAAAGTCTCTGAAAATACCGTATTTCATTATTGATCTAAGCATATTAAGATTAGGTACCACTTCATTAGAGAAAGGGTTTAGGAGTTGCGGTTTTGCAATATATTTCAACATATTAGCAAGTCACTGATATATTGACTAAGCCACTTGCAAAAGGGAAATTCTAGATGTTAAGAGAATAACATGGTGTGTTGGAGAACACTTTCCTTAGTAAGAGGGAGTATTAGTTAGGTGTACCTTGGACA
This sequence comes from Pseudotsuga menziesii, assembly GCA_001517045.1. Taxonomy (NCBI): domain Eukaryota; kingdom Viridiplantae; phylum Streptophyta; class Pinopsida; order Pinales; family Pinaceae; genus Pseudotsuga; species Pseudotsuga menziesii. The sequence continues at coordinate 148,522 of LPNX010054415.1, forward strand.
GTCTTCTACAACAACAAATTTGGGCCCCTGTTCAGTAGAACCATAGAAGCTAGAGAGGATCCTTTACAGTTCTGAAGGAGGAGGTGCATCACTCTTGCTTTCTAGAGGGAGAGGGCGCATGCATGCATGCATGCACCTGCCATCTAGCCTTGAATATGGCATGTGCTACGATGAATTAATCTTAGAGGCATGTGTGCATGCATGTTCTCGCTAGTTAAAGATTCATTTTGAGTTTAGTTTCTAGTAAATTCTATTTATGAGTTTGACTCCACATTGAATGCACTCAACAACCACATGGCTCCCCTTCTCTAGCAAAATAAGACAATGATCTCAAATGAAAGTGAGCTAACAGTGCTCAACGTCCCCCAAAAACATGTATGGCCTCCAATGTTCGATACGCCTCCCTCAAAGCAGTTGATATGCTTAATATTATGAAAGGAACATGCCTAGCATACAACGAACTCCTCTTTGGAAGTTGGGTAGTGACAATGTTTGAGAAAGAGATTAGCTTTAATCCTTGCACCCTTCTGAAGCAACTCGTTCTATACAGATATAAGTTTTCCCTCTCCAAAGACACCCCCAAAGCTTTGAAAATCCACACGATTTGATTAAATGAAGCGCCTCTCTCTTTCTGCCATGAATCTCTATGAAAGATCTAGGTGATCTTTCCAACTAATTGACTAGGGTGGATAGTTTTACTAATGAAACCAATTTCTCTCTTAGGGTTTCTGACCCAAGAGCCAAAAGCCACAAGAGCTCTCCAAAATTCCTTTTTCAAAAATAAGTCATGAATAATGAGAGAGTGAGCCCCTATCTCTTTTGTATACTCTTTTCCACCTTTTTTCTCCCTCATTTAAAGAATATAAAGTGACTTTTTAATTTATCTTTAACATTTCCTCAAAAGTCACTTTATTAACTTATTAAACCCTTTTAGCTCCAAAAGTTATTTATTTCATTTTAAAACATTTCCGGGCACTGGAAGTTAATTTTTATCATCCCAACATTGGATTTTCCTCTCAGTTTCAACAAGCTATAACATTAAGGTGCCCCCCTTAAATAGTTTTATTAAAATAAAACCCTTAGTGAAATTAATTAAATTATACTCAATATTACTCCCAAATTACGAGAATGGTCGAAATGCATCAAAATTGCAATTTGACTGCGCAAGAGTGATCTCGATGATTGAAGATGATAAACAAACCTGGATGGGTATCATGTGACTCCTCTAAACTCTCTGACCTCACTGGTAATGTCATGTCCCCAATTAAATAATTTCCAAATAAGACTACTTGCAAATAATGTTTCACCAACCTTCTAGTTCCCTAGGTTGAGATGGAGACATAAATTTTGTAATAAGGGGATATTGGACCGAAAAGGACTTTAGTTTATCATATTCACATTTAAATGGGTCACATAAATGATAAATGCTAAGAAAATAAGGTGGCATGGATTCATGGAGACACTTGGAAGCTTGTGGAGCCTTTGGGTGACTAGATTTCCTGCACACTTGGCATGATCTTCATCCAAATTCGAACACATCGGTAATGTAACGTTAATGGATGGTGACGTGGTGTTAAATATCATATAATGAACCAAGGAATTCGAATTGGTAAAGAAGAGTAACTCACATGGAAGAGGAAGAGACTAGAAGACAATGTGCGCCACTTGGAAGGAGATTCCATGCACTCTATGACAACAAATGATGGAAGACTCTATGACAAGTATGAGAAATTCATACCTGATTGCTGACATATGACAAATCTGACATGACAGGGCTAAAAATAGCCACCAAGAGGTCGAATTTGAGAGTTAGAGGCAACCATTCGAGTTGGGGAAAGAATTGGAGCATGAAGAGGAAGACAAGTGTCATATGAGTTACTAATCCACTAAGATGAGTTGGAGGAATCCCATGGAGGGAAATTCGACCTTAGGAGGCTTCATGGAGTTAATAAAAGGATGTCATGAGGAAGGAGAAGGGATTTTGATCATTTGTTAATTGGCCTTTGCCATTTTGGAGAGCTTTTGCTTATCTGTTGCATGGTGAGTGTTCACTCTCCCTGCTTGTGAACCAATTTCGAGGGAGTTGGATTCCTTTCCAAGTTGGTTGATGGAGAGGCCATTCAGACCTCTCATTGTATCTTAATGAAGGAGTTTTAGTTGCAGCTTGAAGGTCCATACAGTGGAATTCTCATCTATCTCCCTATTCTCTCATTCCTTCTTCCATTCCCCCACACTCTCATGTTGATGGCACACTTGTTGGAGTGGTGCTTGCACTTTGTTGAGGATATTTGATGCCCAAGCTTGGGTATATTATGTATGGCTCTGTAATCTCATCTCCATATGCTCTGTAAGTTGTGTTATCACATACACAGTAGCCGGGCTATCATATTCTATTTTTTTAGATTCCAGTACATTTTTTAGCCAGCTCCTCTACATATGAGATGCTGAGATGAGCATTTATGATGGATCAAGATTTGATTGATGGACTATAGTACTCTCCCATTTCCATGATTGAGTCTCAGGACACTCAAATTTGAGGACTGATGTAGCCATTTAGCCAGTTGCAGAGTAGTTAGTAGTGCCCAGAGTTGTATCAGTTCTTTCTCATTGGATAGATGTTGGTTTAGATCGATTATTACATGATTATGATTCAGTTTATATTATCTTGTGTTAAGGCTATCATTGCTCTTATACTCATTTTTGTGACATGTAGTAGCATGTAGGGTCATGATCTGGCGGTCATATAAATATGTGGATTTGGATGTAATGATGTTATGTATTGATGTCCCTACATAGACCTGGAAGTTCTTGATTCATACTCATTGGTTTTACCCTCCTTAGGGAGAATAGAGGTAGTCATTCCCACCATACTTTGGCTTGCTAGTGTTGGTTTCATTATTCACTATCTCCACCCATCCATTACCTTCCCGTTATGTTTCCAACCCAACCTATTACTTGACTTGTGGCATGGAGGACCTTTCCCCACTAGAGCATTTTGGTTGGACAAGCTTCCCTGTTTATTTGTGTCTCGACTCCGAGTTACCTAGGTTGTGTTGGCTAAACCTGAAACAAGTAGTGTTGCCATCAATACAATGTATTTGGAAATGATTATCTTATGAAAAGCCCATTCATGAAAGACAGTGTTTTTAAACATACGTGAATAAAATGCAAGCCTAATGAAATTGGCTTTGAAGTACATTGAAATGAATATATTAAAACATTCATGAAAAGTAGTGTTTTTAAACATACATGAATGCAAGAAGCTTCAATAATAAAAATCCGTGTAATAAATACATGGATCAAGGCTATGGAAAATCAAAGGCCCAAAAAAGCAATGGTTCCTAAAGTTATATCTAATGATTGTTGGCCTCACTTGTATTGATTTGGATTGTGAGCATTTGTCAAGGTGAATAAACATTTCTAAAAGCAGCTTACCCATTTGTGAGACACTGCCATCCCCTGTGTTGTTGCTTGTCCGTCATATAGAGTGAGTTTTCCCTTTCCATATCCGAAGTGTCACAGTGTCAAGTTGGTGGTCACCCTTTGCCCTAGCCTTATGAATTTTAGTCTTCACCCTTCACTAGCAAATTCACTACAACTATGAAGTGAGTATGGTTTTGAAAGTCTGGTCTGAGTTATAATTAATAAATGAAACCCTATGCATTTAGTTGATAGACCGCCAGTGAAGTGATTGCTACTTGTTATAATTGTTACTTGAATGATTTATAGAGCATGTCTTAACCTTTGAACACTTGCAGCGGATGGATGTCTCCTGAGTTATATTATTGATTATATGGTCATTTACAGATTATTATTTTGTCTATCTGGGTATATTGGATATTGTAGATGATCATGCAAAGACATATAGGGTGTGTGAGTGTGCACCTTAGATGGATTTGGACTCTCTGAATCCAATGAGACAACTTACTGTCAGTTCCGGGCAGTTGCAGAGATGATTTGGATCAGTGTACCTTTCTGGTGCAGTTCTGCCATACTGGATGGCCTGTCTGAGCAGGGAGATGATTTTCTTGGATCTCCTAGGGCGTTGTATGAGGAAGGGGTTGTCGAGCCACTTGATTCTACGATATTAACCCCCTCCCAGAGAGCTTGGTGGGCTCAGTTGGATAACGCAGGCATCCTAGGAGGCATTTTTTGGCATATCACGTTTCCCGAGGCAGATAAAAAATAATTAAAATGGCTACTGAAGCATTCAATTTGGGAGCTACTGAGGCAAGGAATTGGCATGGGACGAGTTCTGATGATGAGTGTGATGTCTTCCACCCCTTCTCCAGCAGTTGCAGCACCTCAATAGGCCCACATCTATTTTTTCAGGCATATTTTATTATTTTCTGGAGCTTTTTGGAGGCTCATGATTTCCTTAAGGAGGCACAATTTCACGGTTAAAAAATTATTTTATTTTTATTGTGGCATGGGGACACCCAAAGGGAGTTAGTTAACACTCCCTAGACCCACCATGTGCTTCATTTATTTTTTGTTGAGTGGGATCCCCTCTCCTAGGGTGATTTAGTCTACTTTTATATTATATTATTGTATTGATCCATGTATTGTATGTTGAGCTCATCTCAACCATTGATTAGAACATTTGTATCTTTTAATCTTAGCCACCCATTTGAAAATTGGTTAGGATTTTGGTTCTCTCATTCCTATTTAAAGGAGAGAGCTTCTCATTTGTAAGGGGTCTTTGGCTCTTGGATTTGGATAATGGAAAAACTTTTCTTGTGGAAATTCTTGGATCTCCTTTGCATCTGGTGTTCTTAGATGGTGATTGGAAAATCTTTTGCTTCCTAGCATTTGGGTATATGATGTGAGATCTATATATTTATTCGGGAAACATTGTCTTGTCTACAGGAGGGCGACTTCAACTTGGGCGTTTTTGCAGGGTTTCCTCAACTCGCTTGGCTTGGATGCGTTTTGTATCAAGGTTTTCATTAGCATCAATGCGATCTATGATTTCATCTTGCTATTTTTCTGTAGCATTTGCTTTTTTCTCATGATGCAGAAAATATGATATGGTTGACGTTTGTTGTGTAGGAGAGAGGGCGCAATGGCTTCTTGGGGCAAAACGTTGGGCATAGAACTCACTCAAATCTTCTCAAATTGATCGGGATAGCTGGGATCATTATTATTAACTTTTAAGGCATCTACAAGGTTTTCCAGGTGAGATCTACAGGTTAGTGCTTCTCTTCCAGATCTCAATCCATTGGCATCTGCATCTCCTTTTTTATCTTAAAACCCTAAATATTAAAAAAAACAAAAAATATTATAGATTAAACCGCTTGATCTCGGGGCAAACCATTTCTGGGTCTTGTAGATCGGGCCCAACCCTAAGTGGGTCTTCCTCAACGCTGAGCTAAAAGTGACTCCATTGCCCTAGATCTGAAAAAACTGGTCTTTAAACTCTAGTGCTACCTTCCATGTTGCCTTCCTTTCTCATGATTTGATCTTTTCCGGCAAAACTACTTTTGGGTTTGTAGATCGGGTCCAACCCTAGGTGGGTCTACTTCAACGTTTGGCTAAAAGTGACTCCATTGGCCCAGATCCCAAGGCACTGATCTTCAAACCCTAGCGCTACCCCTCTTGTTGCCTTTTCCTCTTGCGTTTTGACTCTTTCCTTGTGACTCGGGTGCTTTGACACTGTCATACCTTCTTTCGAGTCTATCCCTCGATACTAGATAGCCCCAAACCTGTTCTTACCTTCTCTGCATTGGTTACGTTTCCCAAGGCAGTGGATATTTTCACCTTTTGCTAGTACCTTAACCTTAGATCTAGTATTTGCCTCATAGGTCACTTGAGTCCTAACTTGGATCAAATTTCATATCTCCTAAACCCTGATCTAGAGCCTTGGTTCATCTAGTGACGTCATCCATAGATACAGGGTTTCCATCACCTTACACCTTACGTATCTCAAGTCTATTTGATTTGATCTGGTGTCTAGATCTGATCTCTCCTGTTGGGAGTAGATCTGGTTCTCCCCCATTGTTGTCTTGGGAAAAGACAACATCAAGTGAATACTGCCTCGATTGCTGTGACAACCATCCATTTGGGAGTCGAGGCAATCTTGGTTCCAACTCCTTAGTTGCTTGTCCCTCTACCGTCCATCCTGGATCCATCTCTTCATAGGCAACTACAAGATTGGTGATAACAAGTCGAAATATAAAAAATACATGTATGAAAAGCTTGCATTTCCCATGCTCTTGAATAACTAGTTTTCATGGATTTGGCTTCAATCTTGAAGTGGTTTTATATCAGATTTGTATGAGGACTTTTATATCAGTTTTATGATGTTGGGGAAGCCATATATTATGTAAGACTCCGTACTTTCATGCCCATATTCTATTAAGCTTGAAATCCAAGAAACTCCTATGTGAAAAGCTTGCATTCTCATGCCATTGTATCACTAGTTTTCATGGATTTTGGCTTCAATCTTGAAGTAGTTTTATACCAGATTTGTATGAGGGCTCTTCTATGAGTTGGATGATGTTGTGAGAGCAATCTATGATGTGTTCCTCTATAATTTCATGTCCCTATGCTCTATGGGTCGAAATCCAAGAAATCCATATGTGAAACTCTTGCATTCCCATGCCATTGAATCACTAGTTTCCATGACTTTGGCTTCAATCTTGAAGGAGTCTTGTATCAGATTTGTATGAGGGATGTTATATGAGTTTGATGATGTTGTGACAACCATATATGATGTGTTACTCTGTAATTTCATGTCCCTATTCTCTGCGGGTCGAAATCCAAGAAATCCATATGTGAAACTCTTGCAATTCAATGCTACTAATTCACTAGTTTTCATGTTTTTGATTCTCATACCGAATGAGTTGTATACAAGACTTGTATGAGGGGATTTACATGGTGTTTAATGCTATTGGGGCAATAATTATTATGCTGTATATGGTCTCTATATGTCACATCACGATTTGAACCTTTAACTCTACCTTTCATATATCAAAATCGAGCTAGTTATGCAATTTCCCCATAAGCAATTTCATTGAAAGTTATCAAATGAATGTGGGACTCTATAACCGATTTGCAGAACTAATAACCATGTGTAATGAAAGTCCATAAGGTATTATATCATTCCCCATACTTTGCTTACAAATTTGGGAGGTTCGTACATGAGTTGAGAAGCCCAGTTGGCCTACACCCTAGGGGGGATTTCATCACAATTTTCTAGTAATGTTGGCCTTTTTGTCATCAGCTCCAAACAATGTTGGAAATGTGTAAAGTCAGATAAAAGTGTCCGTAAAGCACCTTGGTATGTTTTAAGACTCACCATACCATTTCCTTTCAAATTCAGGACCATTTGGTGAAAGTTGGAACCCTCTAGAGTCATGACTAGTTAAGCTCGAATTTTGCCCAATTTGTAATTTTCTCCAAAATTTCCAAAAAGGGACATTATGGTGGTATCATAGCATGGTCTTGGCACCTATTGATGTTATGGATGATAAGGATGAATTTAATAAACTCATCAAGTAATATTTTGATGAGACGACCAAGCACTCATGCAAGGATTCGAATTGATGGCTAGCCAACTTAGGGGTAAGCTGGCAGGAGGGGGTAGTAGAAGTTTCCATCATGGAGAGACACATAAGACCATTCCTTTTGAAGACTTTTATGATTGGTTTAATGGATATAGGCACAAGAATTCAAATGTGAACTCATTAAGGAACAATAAACAATCCACAAGTAGGGAGGAGACCAAGGAGCCACCATGTTCTGTGGGTGGTGAAACAGAAAAAGCATTACATTATGAGGATCGAAAGTCACTCCCAAGTGACTTTGAAAAATATCAGGAAACATAACATGAGAATGAAGAAGAGTCCCTTGAAACTATAGAATATCATTCCGAGACACATTCTACTGTGGACATGGACCAAAGGGCATCTACTGATGGATGCTTGAACTATGAAGGAGTACCTACTGATGGGTGCTCACAACTCTATGTTGGTGACACAGAGATCAGATTGGAAAATGTTGCTGCAATACAAAGTTCTCATAAGTGTGAAGATGAATACCTTGTGACATATAATGAAGAACCAAGATCAACTTCTCCATCACCACTTGAGCTTCAAGAAGTTGATCAAATCAAGCAGAAAGAAGAGAAGGTTTGGTCTCATGAACCATCCTTCATTGAAGGGTCTTTGAATATGAGTGAAAGGTATATCCATGAGGCCCTTAGCATACTCCATGACACTCGAGCATTGGTATCAAATTCTTGTTGGAAAGTTTCTTCATTGGAGGAGCCATCCTTCCTTGAAGACATGGAGAAGATTCAAAGAGCAATGTGCAACATCAAAGGTAATTTCATGTCTTTGCTTTTTGATGGAAACAATGTGATTAAGCTTAGTGAATGGTTACATGAAGCCTACTTGTAGAATAATGAAGATATTCATAAGCTCAACATTCAAAATGAGCAACTTCTTGAGAGGTTGCAAGATACTTGGTTCTTCTTCCTATGTTTCAGATTATCATATGGTAGATTGCTTGGAGGATTCTCATGACATGATGGATCATGAGAAACATGAAAAATTGCAGGTTCTTGATGTGTTTAAAGATGATCTTGACGAGAGCAAATCACTTGTTGTGGTGGAAGAGGAACTTGAGTTGCCTCTTGAAAATGGTTACACACTTTTTGAAGAAGTGCATGATTCCACCACCTTGGAACCAACCGTGAGGAAAGTTTTGCATTTTTAAGGGAGTTTCATAATCCTACCCCTATGGATCCTTCACATGATGAAAATTTTGCACTTTCTGATCATTTGGGTGAGTTGGTTCTTTCTCCTACATCCTACACTTCCAAATTTTGCAGCATTCATCCTAATGAAATATGGGTGAAAGGTTTCTTTATTATGGTGCCACATGAGGAGTATATAATTTCTATCTCTCCTTTTGATGATGACATGATTACAGAACCATCTTCTTTACATTTGCAGCAACATCCCTTGTTACATTATAATGATACACATCTACATGGATGCACCTCTGGTATTCACTTGAGTCACTTAGAGACTCATGATTTTCCTTGCTCCTTGCCTAGTCCATTTGATGTTGGAGGAACTTCATTCCACACTTGGGTGAAGAGATATATGATTGAAGAACATTATTGTTGGCAACAACATCCTTTGTTATTTCATGCTGATATACATATTCATGGGTGTATTGATGAGACTTCTTGGAGCCAATTGAAGTCTTCATGTTTTCCTTGCTCCGTATTTGGTTCAAATTTTGGTGGAGGCTCTTCATCCACTTCTTGGATGAAAGAACACATGGTTGATTATCTTGATGCACATTATATTCTTTTGGAGCAGCATTATGGGACATGGGATCCTCACCCATGTCATTGGGGCAGATCTGATATAATACTTGAAGCTTGTGTGTATGGGCTACATGATGATCTACTTACTTGGATGTACAAGCACTTTCATGATTATTTGATGAGGTTCCTTATTGATGTACATTTGTATGATGTTGTTATGTGCTTTCATGATCTATATTTTGTACTCATGATGTTTGGAAGGGTGCAATACAAGCAACGGGATCCTGGGATTGCTTGGTTTCATCTCACTTGGAGTAACAGTTCGATTGTTGGTTTGAGAAAGCAAACCAACCTTCAGTTGTTTGAGTTCATCTTTGCAGAGCAGTGTTCCAGTTTCCTATGTGGGAGACCTTTTGAGAGATGGATTCAATTTTCACATGCTTGGTGGTCATGGCATTTCATCATAGACATTTCACACCATGCATGTATCAGGATCATATGGGACCCTAGGATCATTTTTGGTCTCATTGGTTTCAAGTTTGGGGGAAACAAGCAGCATTGGAGATTTAGTCACCACTTGAGAAGATGATTGTAATAAGAGTAGTGCAGCAACAAGCATGGTGGTTCCTCTCTGAAATTTTCTTGGAATATTAAGAAACTCACAGCTTGGTAACTCAGTACCAACTTCAAAGAGTTATACAAAAGCAAAAAAGGATGAAAGTTCAGAAAATGTTTCCAAAATATGGAGGCAAAGATTATTTGTGCAAATTTTGTTTTTATGGATTTGATTAATCCTTTTGGTGTTAGTAGTGATGTTACATGATATATCAATATGCACAATCTAGATCTCTTTACTTTTGGGAACACAAAATTGCAGTACATGAGTGCCACTACTCAAATTGTAGCTAAAGAAAATTAATGAGCAGAACCATAAGAGAGCACTTGGTGCAAAGGAAGGAGTACCAAATGAGGATGCCACTTGGGAATATGAACAAATTTTGCAGCATCCAAACTTGACATTGCTTGAGGACAAGCCTTCTTGAGTGGGGAGGACTGTCATGTCCCCAATTAAATAATTTCCAAATAAGACTACTTGCAAATAATGTTTCACCAACCTAATTCCCTAGGTTGTGATGGAGACATAAATTTTGTAATAAGGGGACATGGGACCCAAAAGGACTTTAGTTTATCATATTCACATTTAAATGGGTCACATAAATGATAAATGCTAAGAAAATAAGGTGGCATGGATTCATGGAGACACTTGGAAGCTTGTGGATCCTTTGGGTGACTAGATTTCCCGCACACTTGGCATGATCTTCATCCAAATTCGAACACATGGGTAATGTAACGTTATTGGATGGTGATGTGGTGTCAAATATCATATAATGAGCCAAGGAATTCGAATTGGTAAAGGAGAGTAACTCCCATGGAAGAGGAAGAGACTAGAAGACAATGTGTGCCACTTGGAAGGAGATTCCATGCACTCTATGACAACAAATGTTGGAAGACTCTATGACAAGTATGACAAATTCAGACTTGATTACTGACATATGACAAATCTGACATGATAGGGCTAAAAATAGCCGCCCAAGAGGTCAAATTTGGGAGTTAGAGGCAGCCATTCGAATTGGGGAAAGAATTAGGGCATGAAGAGGAAGACAAGTGTCATATGAGTTACTAATCCATTAAGATGAATTGGAGGAATCCCATGGAGGGAAATTCGACCTTAGGAGGCCTCATGAAGTTAACAAAAGGATGTCAAGAGGAAGGAGAAGGGATTTTGATCATTTGTTAATTGGCCTTTGGCATTTTGGAGTAGATTTTGCTTGTCCATTGCACGGTGAGTGTTCACTCTCCTTGCTTGTGAACCAATTTCGAGGGAGTTGGATTCCTTTCCAAGTTGGTTGATGGAGAGGCCATTTAGACCTCTTATTGGAGCTTAATGAAGGAGTTTTAGTTGCAGGTTGAAGGTCCATACAGTTGAATTCTCATTTATCTCCTTATTCTCTCATTTCTTCTTCTCCATCCCCCCACACTCTCATGTTGATGGTGCACTTGTTGGAGTGGTGCTTGCACTTTGCTGAGGATATTTGATGCCCAAGCTTGGGTATATTATGTATGGATCTGTAAACTTATCTCCATATGCTCTGTAAGTTGAAATATCAGAAATACATGTATGAAAGGCTTGCATTCCCCATGCTCTTGAATAACATGTTTTCATGGATTTGGTTTCAATCTTGAAGTGGTTTTATATTAGATTTGTATGATGACTTTTATATGAGTTTTATGATGTTGGGGAAGCCATATATTATGTAAGACTCTGTACTTTCATGCCCATATGCTATTCAGCTCGAAATCCAAGAAACTCCTATGTGAAAAGCTTGCATTCTCATGCCATTGTATCACTAGTTTTCATGGATTTTGGCTTCAATCTTGAAGTAGTTTTATACCAGATTTGTATGAGGGCTCTTCTATGAGTTGGATGACGTTGTGAGAGAAATCTATGATGTGTTCCTTTGTAATTTCATGTCCCTATGCTCTGTGGGTCGAAATCCTAGAAATCCATATGTGAAACTCTTGCATTCCCATCCCTTTGAATCACTAGTTTCCATGACTTTGGCTTCAATCTTGAAGGAGTCTTGTATCAGATTTGTATGAGGGATGTTATCTGAGTTTGATGATGTTGTGACAACCATATATGATGTGTTACTCTGTAATTTCATGTCCCTATGCTCTGTGGGCCGAAATCCAAGAAATCCATATGTGAAACTCTTGCAATTCAATGCTACTAATTCACTAGTTTTCATGTATTTGAATCCCATACCGAATGAGTTGTATACAAGACTTGTATGAGGGGATTTATATGGTGTTTAATATTGTTGGGGCAGCAATTGTTATGTTGCATATGGTCTCTATATGTCACATCCTGATCTGAGCCTTTAACTCTACCTTTCATATGTCAAAATCGAGCTAGTTACGCAATTTCTCCATAAGCAATTTCACTGAAAGTTATCAAACGAACGTGGGACTCTATAACCAGTTTGCATAACTAATAACCATGTGTAATGAAAGTCCATGAGGTATTATATCATTACCCATACTCTCCTTACAAGTTTGGGAGGTTCGTACATGAGTTGGGAAGCCCAGTTGGCCTACACCCTAGGGGGATTTCATCACAATTTCCTAGTAATTTTGGCCTTTTTGTCATCAACCCCAAACAATGTTGCAGAGGTCTAAAGTCAGATAAAAAGTGTCCATAAACCACCTTGGTATGTTTTAAGGCTCACCATACCATTTCCTTTCAAATTCGGGACCATTTGGTGAAAGTTGGAACCCTCTAGAGTCATGACTAGTTAAACTCGAATTTTTCCCAATTTGTAATTTTCTCCAAAATTTCCAAAAAGGGACATTACAGGTAACATCAAATTACCTCTCTAATTAGGTTGACAACTCCAAAAGTCATCTCCAATTGCAGAGCAAGAGAACACGAAAATGGGGACATTACAGTCCTTCCTTCCAGAAGATTGCTTGTCCTCAAGCAATGCCATCACAAACTTACAATTAATAGGCTGAACCAAACTAAAACTGGGAATGATCCCAGGGTCCCAAACCAACCTAGAAGATGTGGAGCACCCTCTCCTCATAGCATTGTCCCACAAGGTACTAACATAAGAAGCCTCCTAAATACTATCGATAAGTAGAGAAATTAGATACTACCAAAACTTAGTTAACCCCTCATAGAATTGCTCTTCTAGAAAACCAATCCAATGCACCATAGGAATAAACTCCTGAAAATGAACACTGACTCTCTCATCTTTATCAGTTGGTGAATTGCCAAACAATGTAATCCTTGTTGTCGCCTTTCACACACCTGGGGGAGAACGTGGCATAAATCTTCAAGCCACTCGGTGTGTCCTTGGGGGCAAGTCTCGAGTCAAGGATGTCACCTTGTCCTTGACTCCTCCGTTTAGGCCAACTCCTAATGAAGCCAAGGGAGTAGACCCTAAGAGTTGCTAAGGCTGATTAGGATTTAGTGGTAATGGTTTAGACGAGTGAATTTTTTAGGAGTTTTTGAACAACAATAATAAAACAAGAGATTTGTAAGATGAACCGATTACAACAACATAAAAGCACGAGAGTTTTAAATAAATTATTCAACTCATAAATTATACAGATAGAAAAATAAAGACCAGTGTTGAATTAAAATGGAGTCATGAAAATGTATGTGCTGAAAATGCTGAAGTAGATGTTTTGCAATTATCTCTTGGTAAGTTTTAAATTATTGTGGAAAATGAGTGAATTAGATTAGGGGGAAGGGAACTCCAAATATACCCGAAGGTACGAGGGGTATGTCCAAAACCCTTATCCATTGCGGTTCCACGCGAAGAATATGTGGGCTGGATCAGAGTCTCTAAGACGTGTCCAACACTACACCAAGAAGAGTGTAGCTTGACGGTGTCCTGAGGTCACTAACTAGTTGTTCTCGCTTCCTTTGTGAACTTTCCCCGCAACGGATCAAATCGAGGCATTAGATTTTTGCCATGGGAGGTTAATTCAAATGTGAGACTAGTTAAACTAGTCACCCACGTTGCTTTTGATGCAGCGGTGCGGAGCATACACAATGGAGCCTTGGTAAAATTTTAAGGATTTTATGTGCAATGTGTTTGATTGTTTATTAAATCCCCAAGAATCTCTTTTAAGCTAAAAGCCCTAATCGGGAGAGCAAGGTGTGTAAATTGTATGAAAAAGTAAAGAAAAATAAAATGAGCAAAAATTTTCTAATTAGTCCTACCATGCATCTCTTTTCCCTTTTGGGTAACTTGGGAAGTCATGGGATTAGTATTTGTATTACTTTTAAAAATAAATGTCAATGATGTAACAAAATGCAAAACCTATCAAAGGATACTAGCTTGCACAAAGAAACAAAACTAAAGCAAGAAAATCATGAAAACTTGACACAGACACAGATCCCCCCCTGGGGGGATGGGGAGTGGGCTTTGGAGAGCCTACTCAAATAGATTTTTATTATGCTCGGTTACAATTCCTAAAGAATAATGCTCTTTGGTCCTTGTTATTTGGTATCCAAGGGCTTACAACTTAGTAAAAAATTGATCGAAATCGAAAAGGGAAGCTTTGGGAAGCTCCAAATGGCTCAAATCTCTGAAATTTTGCCAGTGTTCAAATCTCTGAAATTTGGCCAATGTTTCTTTCTCTTTTTCGACGAACCTGCAAAAATCAGTGAGCTATTAAAAGTAGAATATGCTCAAAAAAATTTTAAATTAAAAAAACTTGAAAAAGAGATGCTTAAAATAACCAAGGAAAGCAAGCTTTCCTTGGGATTTTGGCTTGCTTTTTAGGCATCCAATATGATATGCACTTTTATGCTAGATCTAAAATTGAAAGCATTGAAAACAAATCTTTAGACTTTGCAAGATTTAAAAAAATTCTCCTTTTAAACCAAACTTGCGAGAAAAGTCTTTTTTTTTAATGACTAGATCTACTTAAGATATAACTTTTAAAATGCTTAGATCTAGATTAGAACTCAGATCTATGTAAAATATTACTCTAGCAACTAGATCCGAAGACAAATAACCAAGTAACCAGGTGAAAATTTAAGTTTAGAAGGAGGAAGAGATATGGAGAGGAAAGGCTTGTTGCTGCAAAGAGCTAGCCCAAAGGCTTCGTAGTGGGATGCCGAGGGACTATGTCGTTTAGAGATGTCGAGAGTAATGTGGAGTCAAACTAGATCCACGATTCTTCCAAACTAAGCAACTTGTAAATCACTGAAAAGACTTGCAAACCCGTGAGATATGGTGATTACACATAAATTGAGATTAAAACGACACACATATAATCTTATAAAACATGTCAGGTATAGATCTCTAAATACATGCATTCAAAATAGAAGAAACAAGTACACTTACATATAGCCTTTTATTTCTAATGATTGGGAGCAATCCTTGTTCAGCCAAACTCATAAACCAAGATGCAAGAATTTGAAACAATAGATAGATTACCTCATGAAGATCAGACAATATTGGCCCACACACAATAGCACCACACCATTACCCTCCAAAGCTTTCTTTACTATAGCAAAATCACAAAATACTATATCAATTACAACTAGCAAGCACCTTCATCCAACTCTAACTAGTTTGGAATGAGAGGGCTATGCTTTATTTATAGCCAGAGCAGGAGGAAGTGGGTGCATCTAACAATGGCATAGGAGTTCAGTTGATTGGAGTCTAATTGAGTTGAAGTGAGTTAGATGGGAGTGGAACTGGAGAGGCAAATGCCACCTCTCCCGCCAAACTCCACCAACCCATCCATCAAGTGCCAACACACCCAACCACTCGCTATCTCAAAGAGGTTGGCGCCAATCCTCACGTGTGAGTCCTCCACCAAACTCATGCGCATCTCCTAAACATCAAAACATATGACATATTACTTTACCCAAAGTTTTCCAATACTCATCACATGAAGAGGGGTCCACCCCCATATGCTATCGCAACCTTTACATGGTGTTGGTGCATTCCCTCCATGGTTGATGTCACCATTCCCTCCATGGTTGATGTCACCACACCAATTAAAACAATTCACCACTTAAGAATTATAACCAAAGTTTAAGTCTTTCACATTTGGAGAGGGTCGCATGCCCATGCGGGACCCATTTTCCATGTCATACCACACTTAAAAATTTGATTTTTTGTCTTTTTAAATCTTGTCGCATTTTTAACATTAAAACGATGTTTTAATGCACTTTTAGAGAAACAATGCTCCATGGGGTGTTTTAGCTGCCCAAAACATAGGAAAAGTGGCCTTTGGGGTAAAGAGGATGCTCTAAGTGTGAAAAAGAGCATCCCCACGCCAAAAACGAACTCTGGACCCATCTTTTATGCGCTCTACAAATTTTTTAATTAAACCATTAAAAAATGGCCTAATTCTGCAGGAAAACAATATTTTCTTGGAATTGAACAAAATCCTAGGGGGACCTATCACATGTCCTTACGACTCAATTCGAATGCCTAGCATGTTTACAAACACTGACACAGAGGCTCTAATAACCTCCTAAGGCCTAACCACCAAGACGACTACCCCAACTTTGGAGGTGTGAGTGAAAAACTCAGAAATTATTAGTCGTTTGTTCANACACTCTGGGCTAGTCGTCTTGATGTCTAAGTCTAGGAAGCCGATCCTTTTATAAAAATTGACCATGCTAGCACATTTTTACAATTTCCCCAAGGGCGTATGAACATGTGTTACAAAAAATAAAAAAGACTTCCCAGAAGAAGCCTGGCTGACTTCTAAACTGTTAAGAATGAACAATAAAGTTTGTTCATCTTTGCCGACTCTCTTGATGAGACCAACTAAGCATGACTTAGTAGGTAACAATCCTAAAGTCCCAAGCTAGTCTAAAAAAGGATCCGCCATGTTGACGCTGTGCCACTTTGATCATAATAGTCTGACTGTCATGCCTAGACTGCATTTTCCTCTCCCAGAATCCCAAGCTGAAATACCTGTAAGGGATGAACCCACTACCATGAATCATATCTTGCAAAGGCATCTCAGTGAAGTTAGAGTCTTCAAATCCACTGCCAGACTTGATCTTGGGTATTGGAAAAGTAAATCTGCCTCATCTGTATAGAATAAGTCTTAGCATCTCCTCTCATGACAATGCAAAAATGAAACATACCAATCATTGTCACAACTCTGCTAATCATTACCAAAATTTGAGGCAAACTACCAATGGGATGGATTGCTGGGTCCCACAGCCAAATTAGAAGTCCACCATGCCCAATAACTACTGACTTCCACTGTGCTACACTGATAACCATTGGAATCCAAATAAGCCAAGTCTTTGATTCCTATTTTTGTATGCAATCACCTAGTAAAAACAAAGTAGGAGTCCTGCAAGATTTGAATTCATTTTCTGAAGATGGAATCACATCATGCCAAAGTGATCTGTGTAATTTATGATCTAACCCACCTTTATGTGCCATCATAAACATAGTCAAGTCATACGTGTGTGGGATGGAAGGAAATTGATGAGCATATCTCACCATGCAATCAAGGTGAAATTCACCCACTTGTGCCAATGGAATACACGAATTGTCACTTGGAATACTTGTATCATTCAACTCCTTTTAATCTTATCCTGTGCCTTCACTCCACTAGTGTCATCTATACCTGGATCCCAAATTGATGTGTCCACATCTGTATTATACCCATACCCACAATCAGTGGATGCATACAATTCCCTATTGGCTGGTACACAAGGTAAATGCTCAATTATCTCATTTGTAGCCATGAGTTGAGCCTTCTATGGGCTCTCCAAAAGAGGTGGTTCATGATCTCCATGATGCAAACTATGTGTATAATCAGAAATTTTTGAATCATACCTCTCTTCAAACCCTTGCAAATTTGAATGCCCCTCGTGCTTGACCATCCCAAGAGTCTCTTCCCTCAAATCCTGAATACCACTAACATCCTCCTATATTATGGCTGCCCTAGATGACCGAGTCTCTGCCATGGATAATGAAGAATGTGCCAAGCTCAATTCCACACAAAGCTCATCAACCTGGATTTCTGATTCTTGAAGGGCCATTTGAGTGCTCTTCAAAGAATCCTTGGTAACCGGAAGCTCATGGGTAAGCTTCTCAACTTTCTCTTCTTTCCCTTTTAGCGCAACAAAATAAATCTCATCAAACATAAGAAAATGATCTCTATCTGAAAGAAGGTGTAGGTAATTAGATTTCATCACCACCAATGCTTCTTTGAGTGATTGAAAATCTGCAAGGGAAAGTTTTCCTTCAAAATCCTTTTGTGTCTTAGGAGGCTCTTCCTTCCAACAACAATTTTCCATCAACCTATGAGTTTCATCAAAATGTTTTATGGCTGTAATAATCATGTCTTCACTTACCTTCAATTGCCTTTCCAAATGATGGGTCTCGACTCTCATATGATCTGTCATCTTCATTCAAGTTTTCTGATTTGTACTCACAATCATGCTTCCCAAAATCAACTTCCTCATTGTCATCCTTCATGCATAACTTCCGAGAAATTAGATCAGCATCCACAGGAAATTTATCCATCACCAAACCTTCATCATGATTAGGTGCTAACACACCTGAATCATCATCATTAGCTAATTGGAAAACTCCATCATATGTGCTGTCAACATACCCATCATATGTATTGGTGTTATCATCCTCATGGGATAGCTCTAATGGTGTATTAGAGGCTGTTGTTTTGTCAACCTCTTTGCACACATCCTCAACATGAATAGGTACATGCACTTTCATGAAGTCATCCTGGGGTCCTGTCAAACTTCCCTCATGAGGTGAGGCATTCACCTCACCAACCACTTTAGATTTGAACCCCTCTTCTTTCTTCCCAACTGATAAGTGAGGCTCCAACAACTTTGGATGCTCTAACAATGTTGTTAGATTCTTATGATATTCTTGAGAAACTTGTAACAATTCTGCCATGAGTTCTTGAATTTTCTTCATCTCTCATAAGCCACTGAATGCCGGTCTTGATACCAAGTTACTACGGCTGGAAATAGAAAGGTATAAGTGTTGGTCACTTATTGAATAAAATCAGAAAATACCTTTCACTGATGTCCCCTCAGGATGTCAGGATACACAACTTTAATACCACTGCAACATCCCTGCTTGGATGGCTGATGTCATTTGTGTATTCTGCTATAATATTTTATCGATTATTTGGTTTAGATGTTTTGTCAAACAGTTCACCACAATGCTCTGATACTACTGTAAAATCTTCGCTTGGATAGCTGATGTAATTTGTGTTTTCTGTTGTAATATTTTATTGATTATTTGGTTAAGATGTTTGTCAAACAGTTCACCACAATGTTCTTATACCACTGTAAAATCCCTGCTTGGATAGCTGATGTAATTTGTGTTTTTTGCTGCAATATTTAATTGATTATTTGGTTCAGATGTTTCGTCAAACAGTTCACCACAATGCTTTGATACCGCTGGAATGTTCCCTCACAGGTTTGCTGATGAATTTTAATGTTTAATTTAGTTCAGGACTTTTGTCAAACAGTTATATTACAGTCCACTGTAAGTTGCCCTTGACTGCTGATATGTTTTTGTATTAACTGTTGTTGTGTTTTAGCGCTTTATAGGTGTGGAAGTTTTGTCAAACAGTTCACAGTCAACATAGTATTTGGCACACGACTGCGATATTATTGCTCTCAATATAAAAAATAAACAAACATTACATTTCAAGCTTTTAACAAGACCTCTTTCAAATTGTATATCAACAAATAAACTTAGCATATATGTAATCAGATTTTTTAGTCGTCTGACCTGGGAATAATCACTGTAGAGTTCTCTCGAATGTTGGTTTCTGTAGGTGACAATATGTAATTGCAGCTCCTTGTAGAATCCCTTCCTTGAATATTTTATCACTGTAGATAACAGTAGGTGTTTGCAGCTCCCTGTTTCACTAAGACGACCCCCTCTTTGTGATCACAAACTGCTGTGAATGGCCACAATCAGCTGAAACTCCACATTGAATGCACTCAACAGACAACAACCACACAAGCCCCCTTCTCTAGCAAAATAAGACAACGATCTCAAGTGAAAGTGAGCGAACAGTGCCTAGCGTCCTCCAAAAACAAGTATGGCCTCCAATGTTCAATTCACCTCCCTCAAAGCAGCGGATATGCTCAATATTATTAAAGGAACACACCTTGCATACAATGAACTCCTCTTTGGTAGTTTGGCAGTGATAGGGTATGAGGAAGAGATCAACTTTAACCCGTGCACCCTTCCCAAGCAACTTGTCCTATAGATATAAGTTTTCCCCCTCCAAAGACACCCCAAAAGCTTTGAAAATCCACATGATTTGATTAATTGAAGTGCCTCTATCTTTCTGCCATGAATCTCTATAAAAGATATGGGTGATCTTTCCAACGGATTGACTAGGGTGGATAGTTTTACCATCGAAGCTAGTTTCTCTCTTAGGGTTTCCGTCCCAAGAGCCAAAAGCCACCAGAGCTCTCCAAAATTCCTTTTTGGAAAATAAGTCATGTATAATGAGAAAGTGAGCCTCTATCTTTTCTTTATTCCCTTTCAATACCTTTTATCCCCTCAATTAAAGAATATAAAAGTGACTCTTTAATTTATCTTTAATATTTCATCCAAAGTCACTTTATTAACTTATTAAACCGTTTTAGCTCCAAAAGTGATTTATTTCATTTTAAGATATTTTTGGGCATTGGAAGTCACTTTTCATCATCCCAACATTTAGGCTTTTCCTCCGAGTTCCAATGAACTATAACACTAAGGTGTCCTCTTAAATAATTCCATTAAAATAACACCCCAAGTGAAATTAATTAAATTATACTCAATATTATTCCCAAATAACGAGAATGGTCAAAATGCATCGGAATCGCATTCTGACTGCGTAGTAGTGATCCCGATGATGAAAGATGATAAACGGACTTGAATGGATATCACATAACTCCTCTAAACCCTCTAAGCTCACTGGTAATATCAAATTACTCCTCTGGTTAGGTTGACACAAATGCCAAAAGTAATCTTCCAATAGCATAGCAAGAGAACCCGAAAATGAGGACATTACAATTTTTTATGAAACCATTTAGGGTTGTGAAAAAAATCAATTGAATGGAGTGGGCTATGAAGCATGTTCCATCTAGTGAGGCTCAAATCCCATACTACATCTCTAATTTGTTTGTCTTTTCTAGAATGTTCGTCAAACATAGTTTGTTAAAATTTCTTTTGTATAATCAAGGCACTAAAAAACATCCTCTAAGCATGTCTTGTCACTATGAAATATGCGAAGGGCATCAACAATTGGAGCAAGAGTATGACTATATCCTCCACCCACCTTAAAAAATCATCAGATGAGTAACCAATGATAAGGTCTTCAACCTATTTTCTATCACTAGAATGAGATCCCTTCCACCTCTACAATTCAAGGAAAATGACCATCTCTCTAAGTAATTGGTGCACTTTTAATATGCGATGCAACATAGCAAAGGTAGAAGCAAACCTTGTTTTTGAACATTGCAATAGTTGCAAAGTGGCATCTTTTCAATAAATTGCATCAAACACTCAATGATTAACAATGAAATATTGCAACATCTTTCCTTCATTTGTTTTTATTTCCGACCCATGCTATATTGTTGATATCATTTAGTAGAAGGTTCATGCAATAAAAAATTAAATGAACCAAATAGATTTTTGGGAACTCATTCTCAATCATACCCTTGGCTAGGCCTAGTATGTTATTGGTGGCATTGCCTGTCAAAATCTGCTCATCTTCCTTCCCAACCTCTTGAATAGCCTCCCTGAAGAGGCTCATCAAATATGGTCAATCGTTTGTCCTCACTATAGTGTCATGGCATTTAATAAGCACAACTCCTCATATATTAGAAATGAATATATTAATGAGTGGTCTATGAAAAATCTCTATCCAACTGCCAGATATAAGTTATAGCGGACACCCCAGAATGCCTCCAAATCTCTATAATATCATGAAACTTCACATGAATGCGAGACTTCGTTTCTGACAACACTGTTCTCCTCATCTTCTCATAACTAGGGGGTGCATGTCCTTTGGGAGATTGGTTGACCAAATTATGTACCATCTTCTTCCAATAAGGAGACATACACACATTATATGGAATGTCATTGGTAGATAAAAACTTTCCAATTAGTTCATCAATATTTTAATGCCGTTTTGCATCCTAAAGATGATCTAGTTGCATGCCATGGCGTTGAAACAAACCAACACTACTTGGCTGGGATTGGTCTGCATTGGAAGTGGGAGGGAGAGGTTTTTTAAACTTTTCAACATCATCATAATGTTTTATTAATGATGCCTTCACTGGGGCAGGAATATGATTGCACAATTTTACTTGCTTCTTCTTTCCAACCCAGCTAAATGCCACATGACATGTCCAAACCCGCCTAATTTTGCCATCTTACAGTAATTGCAAACCCAAACCTTTGACTCAGTTGTCTCATCTGCTCTATTGTATGTATGGGTGGATTTTACAAGGTCCTGACTCCTACAACCTACTTTCAAAAGCCTTTTTGGCTAGTAGATATTTTTTTGATTGGACAGTCGTTTATCTTGGGACAGTGGGTCTCATGCTTTTGGACGCTGCTGATTGATTTGGGCTTCTCCATTTTAATTCTGGAATTAAATAAAACGTCCGAGACTCATTAGTATTCATTTTTCAACTCAAAATCTAATTTCTTTTAAATGAATATAAGGATAAATGTAGATTTGAAATTTAAATCATATCTCACAAATCTTATAGATATGTGTCTGTGTCAACACGATACAAAATGATTTGATCAGATTTCTTAATGCCCTAACTTAATAACCTAAAAAATGATAAATTGCTTTACAATACAGGCATATATATAATATAGTGAATAAAATGTTGGTTGTACCATATTTGTATTGTAGGGAAAAATTCAGCCAAACCATACTTCCATATTTCCATACAAGAACTTGTCACACAACTAAATAGTTAGCTATGCCACAAAACAATGCTGCATTGAAATAGTTCCTTTTTTAACTAAGGGAATCGGCAACTAGGATGGGGCTGGTACTTGTGTGACACTGGGTCCAGGGGTCCAATCCTATTCGCTACCAATATGCCTCTAGGTGCACCTACACAGCCCGCAAGCATGCGGCACGGGTAAGCCGGGGTTATTTGAACTCATGACCTCCATTTACAACATGTTCTTCATATCAAGCAACTCGCCAGTTGAGCTACACCCTTGCGGGCACATTGAAATAGTTCTTAATGTAGATCTTTCTAACTAATTGTACACCCGTTGTCTTCTGTAAACTCTAATTCAGCAATGTATTTAATGTCACAAAATGTCTTCAAAATGAAAGAGGCTATCTAAAATTTTATAAAACTGTTAAAGTTTCTGTACATTTTCTTAACGTTTTCCCCATCTACCATAATTTTATTATACTGCTACAAAGCATACATTTAATCTAGGCATTTGTCTATTCTATTTCCATGTCTTTACGCATGAAGTTGAATCAATTGACCATACAGGAGGCTCCAGGGGAATGCTTTTACGGGACCAATTCCTTCGAGCTTTTCCAACTTAACCTCTTTGACAAACCTGTATGTTTTTCTTACCATATTCATTGTCTTCTCTACTAGTCCTTTTTTACTTGAATTTGGCAGTATCAAGTAGATTGGATCATAAATTGACAGTAGACTTCACTCTTTGTTGGCACATGTTTGCTATGCATGTTGGCAGGAGAGTAAGTGACATAACTTCAGGTCTCTCATCATTGTCATTCTTAAAAGGCTTGAAGACTCTAACTCAAATGTAAGTGAAATAGCATCTTCTGCTTGTGCTTATAAACCTGAACTTAATGGTTGCCGCTTGACTTTGTTATTGGTCTTATAAACAATTAGATTTCTAACATAACATGTCTTGTGCAGAGTGCTAAGAAACAGCATGATTTCTGGTGACATTCCTTCGTACATTGGAGAAATCAGTGGGCTGCAATACTTGTAAGACATTGCTATTTATTGTTCTAATAGATTCTAGGATTATAACCTGTCCTGGACCACACTGATAACTTGGAAAGCCCTGAAAAAATCATGTTGCACATGCAGTGGTTTAGTCAAAAGCATTAGATTAGTTTTTTGGATTATATGGGTATTTGGGGATAAAATAGCCCCACAAACACAATAAGGTTAATACATTGTTAAGCAAATGGCACACAGACTATTCTATACTAGAAGAAACCAATATTTTGAATGTAAATACCTTTAGGGTTAGGTTGGTGGTGTTGCCGCCTAATTCGCACCTCGGGTCACATGGCAGAAATCTTCAAGCCACTGGGTGCGACCTTGGGGGCAAGCTCGAGCCAAGTGCTGTCCCCTAATACTCAGCTCCTCCGTCTAGGCTAACTCCTAGCGAAGCCAAGGGGGGTGGTCTGTATTAAAAGTAAAAGCTAAGGTTTTTACTCTACAAAAGAAATGATTGATTCGAGTTAATATGAAATGGGTAAAATATCACAATGGATAAAATATCATATCACAATGGATAAAATATCACAATGGACTATTGCAAGAAAGAGATCACATCAACAACATTTGACAATGTAAACGTCATTCATGACATTTTGCAAAATTGATTTAAGCATGAAAAATAACACATACCAGTGCCGATGAATATGGAGCGCTTGTAAAAATGCAGTGTTGTTGAGTCGTGTAAGTATTGCAGTTGTCTTGTTGGTCAGTTTTAAGTTTATTAATGAGTGATTAAGGGAGTGGGTAAATTGTTGGTCAATTTTATTAATATGGTAGTGATCTAGATTATAAGAAGGGAGAGGAAATTCCAGATATACCCAAGGGGTGCGAGGAACGTGTTTGGAATTGCTTAGAGGTGGTTCTCACAGTGAAATGTGGGCTAAGTTGGAGTCGCAGGGGTGTGTCCAACACTACACCAAACGACGGTGTAGCCTGACGAGGCCTCGTGGTCACTGTTCAGTGGTTTTCGCTTCACTTGAAAACTTTGCCCTCAACTTAGCAATATTTGGAAACGTCGGATTTTTGTTTGGGGATCAATTAAAAGATGAGACTAATTACTAGTCATGCAAATCTTTTTTTCTGATATAACCAACTGATTACTAGTCATTCAAAATCCAATTATAACTAGTAGAATTATCCTTAAATTTACCAATGAAATCAAGACCCCATTGCTGAAAAGGGACTTGGGGACTATTGGCGACTTTAAAGGTAATGCTGCAAGTTTCTGTTTTCCTGTGAAAAGTTGATATTTCTAGCAATTCCTAACATTCTTTTGCACATCAGTGAATAAGGTAGGCCAATAGAATCTTGCTCTAAGAATTTTGTGGGCTGTAGTTTTAACTGCAAAATGGCCACCGCTTTCTTCTAAGAGTCTTCTAGACTCTTCTTCATCGACACACCTAAGTATGAGATCATTTGGGTTTTTCCAACCCAATCCTTCTTGTGTAAGGAAATACTTGGTGGCTTGCAATCTTAATGACCTTCTCTTGTGGCCAATTAGATGATGTGGACATGTTAAGTTGAGGAGATAGAATATAATGTTTGAATACTACTGTTGTTGTTGAAGATGTTGGATCCATGTAGAAATGGTTGACGTTGATGAACTACTCTGACAAACCATGCCTAAGGCTTGCTCATTTCCCTTTGCCATCATCTTGGCAAGTCCTTGACCTTTGATTAGTTTAGTGGGCTTAATTTCTAAGTCATATTCCTGGATCTTGATACCCACTTTCCCCTTATACCAAGGTAGTCTTGTTGAGCTAGGATATCATTTACCGCTGAGTGAGGGACATAGCCAATTACTTTAGAGTAGCCAATATAGGTTCTAAAGCGTTTTAAAGACTTTACAAGGGCATATGCTTGTTTTTCCCTTTAGTTCAGAATTCCGTAACGATCTACTCATAAAGGCAATAGGTTGTTCCTTACCCTCGTTCTTCTGCAACAAAACTCCAACAATTGTGTCCTCTGATGTAAATGAACAAATCTGAAAGTCTTTGGAATAATCTGGACTTATTAAAACTGGAGACCTTGAAATACAATCTTTAATGGTTGTAAAAGCTTCATTTCCTTCTTTATCCCACTCAAATTTAGCATCTTTCTGTTAGGATTATTAATCCTCCCTTGTCCAATTTGGTCATATGTCTAAATCAGGAGTCATGTCTAAATCGGGAGTCCTTCCAGTTTATTTTTAGTCACTAGCACCATTGGGTCCACTTGGCCTAATTGGGGCACATGTTCCAGTTACTAAAGTGTGAGGAGCACTAATTGAGGCTTACTGCCACTAATTGCACTTGCACGAATAAGTTTAGGAGACTCCTAGATCAATCCCTACAATTTAGGAGCCACTGGGAGTGCCGATACCAACCCAGGTCAGTGGAGTTGAGTTGGTGACTAGTCAAGCTCAGTTAGGAGTCAGTTACATTTAGTACTAGTCCTCTACATTCAGTTAGCGCTAGGTTTGCATAGCTGCATGTAGGAGAGGCGCATTCCTCACCTACCATAGTCAATTAAGCTTAGTTAACACTGAATTAGACACTTGAGTTGTGATTTAGAATTTTGATGAACTCCGATAATGATTTAGACAAGGTCAGTTAACCATTCAGTCAAATAGAGTCTAACTAATTCGAATTTCCTCACATGGATTCGAATTACATGTGGCTATTTAGCCATTGTATTACACTTAATTATTATCCAATTACTTTTGATTAATGAAAGCATTCACAGCTACAAGCCTTTTGCACTGTTTCATTCTTCAATTCCTAAGTAAAATTGTGTGATCTATTTTGTGAGTTGTGTGTTGATCCATAGATCTATGTGCTCAATTTTAATATGGTATCAGAGCCTCGGCAAGACAAGGCACTTCTCCTCCTCAGATCTCCTACTGGATCATTTTTTTGAGCAAAATTGCTCCTTCCAGCACTGCACCAGAAGCCAAAGGTTTACCACTTAACACCCCAAGTTAAGGAATTGTTGATCAAGCTTGCTTGATCAACTACGCTGGGTGTGATGAAACCCTGAAATGTGTAGGTTGTCCGACCTTACTTTGTCTTTTTGTGTAATTGTAGGTACAACTTCGAATGGATTCATTAGTTCCTCTTCTTACCCCATTCACAAGCTATTTAGAATGGAAGATGGAGATGATTGCATCTCTGAAGAGACAAGGTCTCTATGGGGTGTCTATGGGACTCGGTGAAGAGTCTTTTGAGAGTGAGAATGATTGTCTGAATGAATGTGATGCAGCTTTTGGAACAATAGCTCTGGCTCTCTCTCCTAGCTTGCACTACCTCACTAAATCTGTTGAATATCCAAAGGATCTCTGGACAAAATTGGACAGAACCTTTGGAAAGGTTGATGAGGATCATAATAGCACTTTGGAGAGCACATCCAACACCATAAGAGTTTCTAATCCAAAATTCTCGGCCTCTACTCTCTATGCTGAAGTTGTTCAAGATGAAAAAGAAGCAAAGTCCTCTAGTGATTTTCCTTTGAATTCTGTGCAAAATTTGCCAGTAATTGCTTCCGAAAGCGAAGAGAAATTTGATTTCTCTCCCTCTAATGTTGCTACTGGTGTGCAAATATGTAATACCTTGGATATTTTGGGAAAAATATCAGATTACCAGAGTGATCCAGTCGCTCCCCATGATCTAATCTTCCAACAAATTTCTGCAGGATTGCATGCACCAAAATTCAAAATTTTGAAGAAGAAGAAAACTATGCATCTACCATCTCGGTGGACCATACTCTTGGATCTGATATGAACCTTATTGGATCTAATATGATCTTATTTAGATCTAATCGATATTAATTGGTTCAATATTTCAGGTTCATAAGCTTTTAGTACTGCTTGTAGCTGTTCTCATTAATTTTGTGAAGAAACAAGTACTGCAAGTCTCCTTCAAAACTGCTGCTGGGGATTTTATTTCATTTCACAGTTTTGGATCTGATATGAACCCATTTAGATCTGATTTACTTTATGATCTGCTATTATTTGGTTCAAATTTTTAAAATCCAAGATCTTTCAATCATGCTTGTAGCTGCTCTCACCAATTTCGGTGTGAAAAATCAAGAACTGCAATTCTTCCTCAAAATTGCTGCTGGGGATTTGGTGTTAGTTTTTCCTCTTATGAGGTTGCTGATATTTTATGTTGTGATTCATTAGCTATTTCTGAAGCTATATCAGATTATGGAGCTCAAGCATTCGCTCTCCATAGTCCCAGGGCTTCTCTACTTTTGGTCACATGCTCATCTCCTCACAGAATTGGTAAAGAGGAAGATTTTCTCCATCCGCCTGGACACTTGCTCCCAACACTTGGGGCTGTTTTTACCACTCATGGTTTGTTGTTCATGGCTGCAACATATCAGTTTCTTGAGTGTTCCTCACATGGTTTGGATCCTCAAGAACCTTTTCTCACTTATCAGTTGATTTCAGTTGCTCTACATGGGTCCAGTCTTCATCCAGCAGCTGTCTATATTTTTGATTTAGTTGAGCATATTATTCTTCTTCCAAAGAGGAAGATTCCTCCAGACATAATGATGGAGAGGTTCACATGCCCCAAGATACCTGTGCACAGAAGAACCAGATTGATCCTAATTCTACCTACTTAATTAGAGGGGGGGCTATTTTCCCATGTGGTTTTTTCCCCAGCTCCTTGTATTGAGCAGTTACTTTACTTTACTTGATGTAATGGGTGACCTATGGTCTTAGTTACTAGGGCCCACAGATTGTCCAAGTTAGCATTCAAGGGGGGTGTTAGGATTATTAATCCTCCCTTGTCCAATTTGGTCATATGTCTAAATCAGGCGTCATGTCTAAATCGGGAGTCCTTCCAGTCTATTTTTAGTCACTAGCACCATTGGGTCCACTTGGCCTAATTAGGGCACATGTTCCAGTTACTAAAGTGTGGGGAACACTAATTGAGGCCTACTGCCACTGATTGCACTTGCATGCATCAGTTTAGGAGCCTCTTAGATCAATCCCTACAATTTAGGAGCCACTGGGAGTGCCGATACCAACCCAGGTCAGTTGAGTTGAGTTGGTGACTAGTCAAGCTTAGTTAGGAGTTAGTTACATTCATTTTTAGTCCTCTACATTCAATTAGCGCTAGGTTTGCATGGCTGCATGCAGGAGAGGCACATTCCTCACCTACCACAGTCATTTAAGCTTAGTTAACACTGAATTAGACACGTTAGTTGTGATTTAGAACTCCGATGAACTTCGATAATGATTTAGACAAGGTCAGTTAACCATTCATTCCTCCGATAATGATTTAGACAAGGTCAGTTAACCATTCAGTCAAGTAGAGTCTAACCAATTCGAATTTCCTCACATGGATTCGAATTGCATGTGGCTATTTAGCCATTGTATAACACTGTAATTATTATCCAATTACTTTTGATTAATGAAAGCATTCACAGCTGCAAGGCTTTTGCACTGTTTCATTCTTCAATTTCTGAGAAAAATTGTGTGATGTATTTTGTGAGTTGTGTGTTGATCCATAGATCTATGTGCTCAATTTTAATACTTTCTTGAGTAATGTTTGCATAGGTTTCATCAATTATGCTAATTTTGGAATGAATCGCCTTATAAAGTTGATCTGACCATTAAAAGATTGTAAGGCTTTCTTGTTGTGGGGCAAAGGAACTTTCTTTATGGCTTCTACCCTTTGAGGATCAATCTTGACTCCATCTTTAGAAATGATGTGTCCTAGCAACTTGCCTTCATCTACTCCCAAAACTGACTTGGCAGGGTTCAAAGATATGCCAAACTTTGTACATCTTTCAAATACTTTTCTGAGATGGGTTATGTGGTCAGATCTTTCCTTGGAAAAAACAGTACGATCATCTTGGTAGATTTCTATTATTTTTCCAATCAACTCATTGAAAGCATAGTCCATGGCTCTTTGGAATGTCACACCCGCATTCAAAAGACCAAAAGGCATCCTTAGATATTCAAATGTTCCCCTAGGTGAGGTGAAGGTGGTCTTGTGTCGATCCTCCTTTTTAACAAGCACTTGATTATACCTTGAGAAACCATCTAGCATAGACATTATACCTGACCCAATTACTCTTTGCAATAATGTTTCCATATCAGGTAAGGGGTAATTGTCTTTTATGCATGAGATATTCAAGTTTCGGAAATCAATGCAGATCCTCAAATGTCCATTCTTTTTTCTTACTAGTACCAAGTTTGAGCACCATGATGAATGTCTTATTGGTGCAATGACGCCAACTGCCAACTTTTTTTGTAATTCCTTTTGGACCATGGAGGCCAACTTGGGATTTATTTTTCTAAGTTTTTGTCGAAAGGGCTTAGCTTTTGACCTTAGTGGGATAGTATGTTGAAATACATCATCCCGATAGGCTTTTAACTCATCATAAGTAAAAACAAACACATCTCTGTATTCCTTTACTAGCTCTATCAAATCCTTTCTCTCTTTATTAGAAGCACCTTTTCCGATTTTTATATTTCTTGGTTCTTTCTCAGTACCAATATTTATTTCTATGTAATCCTCAAACTTTATATCATCTTTCTTTTTATATATACCCTGCCTATCAAAGGTGTGCTCCCATTCAATAACATTCATAGGGATAGGGTTTCTTGGTTGATCCTCTTTTTCAATATAGGAACTTGTTCATCTTCATAGTTGATTTGACAGTAGGAGAATTCATGCATATTATTAATAAACCTTATGATTTGTCTGTCATCTTGAAAAAACTTGCAAATGATCAAGGTTATCTGGGATTGAGGGCCTGAAATTTATTTCAAAATTTTCGTCTCCTTTTACCAATTTTTTTTGTGAATTCCAATGTTGAAGCTGCAACTGCAATTCTATTTGCCTCACTATTTTCCATATGAGGGATAGCTATAAGATCCAATGCACTGAAATATTCCATGATGGCCCAAACTGTATTTCGGTACTTCTTAAGCCTTTCGCTTTTACATGCAAATGTTTTCTTGACTTGAGAAATAATTAGATATGAATTAACTTTGATACTTATCACTTTGATACCCCTGTCTTTAGCAATCTTAAGTCCTAACAATAGTGCTTCATACTCTGCTACATTATTGCATGCATCAAACTCAAGTCTGTAAGCAAAATTGAATTTCTTATTTGAGGGTGAAGTTAGGAAGATACCGACTCCTTTTCCAGTATTGGAAAAGGCCACATCAAAACTCATTCTCCACAATTCATCGAATTCCTCATCATTATCTTTTTTTTCTGATGGGTATAAGGTAGTTTGCAATGTGCATAAATTGCATGGTTTCAAAGATTTTCTGTTTCACAAATATGTTAATTATCTAGTTCATCAGGGTCTTCCACATTATACTTTCTTTCCTTTTCCTTATACCATTTAACATGTGCATCTTTAGAAGCTGGAATCATGGCATAAGTCCAATCCATTTGAATGGATCCACCAAGGGAGCAACCCACTTTCTTGATAACAACATTCCCCATCTATTAGGCACATCTATGACTACTATGTCCATGGTTACACCTATGTCAGGGTATGCAGCTAGTTTGACTGGAAAGTTCAGAATTATACCCAGGACATCGATTTCTCTTGAATCTATGGCACATACATTTTGATATGGCCTTGTGATTGTTAAACACATTTGCTCCATGACTCTCCTAGTCATAATGTTAGATGATGCACTCGAATCAAGCATGCAATTGTGCAATAACTTATCGTTTGCAATTAATGATATGTAGAAGGAAGGATGGTCTTTTTTGTTAGGATCCCTACTATGCAAAACAATAGGAACATCTTCATTGAAGTTACTTTGTTTCTTGGAAGGTCTTCCTATGGGTTTGTCCACCACAATTTCCTTTGACTTGTTGACAAGCTTCTCCTTAGGTTTCTCAGTAATTGTTTCTTTAGGTTTTTCAACAGATATTTTATCAGTCTTTTCAACAATCTTTTCCTTAGGTTCCTCTAATGTCTTCATGAAAATATCTCTTTGATTATGAATCTTAAGGATCTCAATTATTGGGACATAACTTTTAGCACTTGACAACCAATTACCCAAATCAATGTTCATATCTAAAGGGGGAGGAGTCTTTAACTTTGGAATGTGTTGATCTGATTTGGTTGGGATCACATTTTTCTTCCTCTGATAGACAACACTTTTGTACCTCTCCATAATCTGCTCGGGTGTAGGCTTTTCACCAAAATTCTTTGTTGCAATGTCCTTCTCTTGACCGTATTCCCTTGCCTGCTTCCATTTCTCTCTAGAAATAGGATAAACATGTCCTACACTGTTTATGTAATCAGGATATCTAGGATAATCCACAAAGTTATTTATTTCCATTTGTTCTTGTTCAACTATGTAGCAAAATTTTGGACAAGTAGATTCCTCATGGAATTCATCACAAGGCCAACAATAGGGAGGAACCTCATTAATCACCACATTTTTTGTTTCAAGTTGATTTGGAGGTCTCTGCTCATGGGGAGGATACTTCTTTTTCCATTCGTGATTTTGCCTTGGTTGAAAATTTTTATGATTTTGAGAAACCTGTGCCTTTTCCATGTTGTTTATCCTATTCTGCATTGCATTCATATGGGAGGTACAGTTTATCATCATTTGCTTCATCACGTCAGCTACTTCTTGTTGCCTCCTTTCATGCACCTCGGTGAGGTTTTAGCATGGCATAAATTTTCAAGCCACTGGGTGAGTCCTTGGTGGCAAGTCTTGAGTTGAGATATAGTCACTCAACACTCGACTCCTCCGTCTAGGCCAACTCCTAGCGAAGCCAAGGGGGGTGGTCCCTATAAAAAAATCTAAGCCTTTTATGCTAAGAAACAAAAAGATGAAATTAATCTAGGAGTTTTGAAATGAAATATTGAGACAAAAATTGCAATGATTTAGATAAATTCAACAACATATGAAATTTAAAGCATTTGCAACACTTTGATTAATTTAAGCAGAAAGTAAAGATTGTAGACCAGTGTCGTGGAGTCAAATAATGCTATAAAGGGAAATGTTGTGCAAGTGTATCTTGGTCAGTTTTAGTTATTATGGATGAAATGGATTAAGGGGAAAAGGGGATTATCGATATACCATGAGGTACGAGGAATATGTCTGGATCTCAACTAATGTGGCTTCGCACAAGGACGTGTGGGGTAGATGGAGTCATGGGGGTGTCCAACACTACACAAAACGAGGGTGTAGCCTGACGGGGCCCCGTGGTCACTTTCTAGTTGTTCCCTCTTCGTTTACAAAATTTGCCCACAAATAGTGAAGCTTGAAAACGCTGGATTTTCGTTATGTTCTCAAGGGTGATTGATTTTATTAAAATGAGTTTTTAATTAGATATGAAAAATTAATTAGTGCACACTTCCTTTTTTGGTTATCTCAAAGCTCAGGGCGAACTTGCAATGGGAAAGGGCATACACGGAAATGGCAGATGTTTTATTCCAATTACTTTACTTGAAAAAGGGAGAAGCATAAAATTAAACTCTGAAACTACTTTAGAAACTATACAGCCTGTTAAGGCGGAGTGTGTGATTGTGTTACAAAAGTAAAGCAAAATGTTAGAAAAAATCATATCACAAAAATGCAAGTGTAAATCCCCCCAGGGGGGATGGGGTGTGGGCATTTATTTGGTTTCCCACCTGACCTCCTTTATTATGATATTTACAACGCTTAAAGAAGCCCTCTTTCTCCTTATAATTTCGGAGGAAAGAGGTTACAATTTATTGGAAAGAAGCTAAGAAAAAAGAGGAGGGTTCAAGGATGTCTTTTGTTTGCTTGAACTTTGCCAAAATTGGTGCCCAAATCCTCTTTTTCTGCTGTCACAATACAAAAACCAGTAAATATAATTAGTAGAAAAAGTTCCCAAAATCACTTTAAGAGTGATTCGGGCAAACTAGAAAAATACTAGAAAATTATGCTAAGTTAGAGACTAAATCTAGGTAACAATGAACTAAGAAATTTGGGTTTCTGCGACCCAATTTCTTAGGACCTTGGACAACCTTAAAGGGGCTGCTAATAAAACACTTTGATGCTAGATATTAACTTTTAAACTCCAAGAAAACTACTTACTTAACAAGCTTTTGGATTTACTTTAAAACAACTTGTAAAAATGAAAACTTTCTTGAAGCTAGATCTAGTTAAAAATGACTTGATTCCTTCAAATGACTCTAGATCTATGCATGCAACTTGTATATATCAGATCTGAAAATAGTGTTAGCTTATAGACCACAAATCTAAGACATAAGAAAAACGTAACCAAGGAAAGAAGTGATTTAAATAGAGAAAGAGAAGAAGAGGTGGCGTGGTGCTCGAATGATCAGTTGTGGAGCTTTTCGGTGGGATGTCGAGGGACTATGCCTTGAATATGTTGGAGAAAATGAAGAAGCAAAGTAGATCAACGCTTTCTATAAACCTAAGTCACACGGTTCGGGTTCGGGTTCGGGTTCGGCGAGCATTAGGTTCGGTTCGGGTTCGAATTTTTCGATGAGGTTCGGATGAGGTTCGACATTAGG
>LPNX010054415.1:182987-215110 GCA_001517045.1 Pseudotsuga menziesii
CATACCATATTGAAGTTGCTTCAGAACAAAAAACCCTCTTAAAATTTCCAGCAGTTAAAGCATAGACAATAAGCGATGGTGATGGGCTTGCATCCGCGCGATGTCACTGAATCGGTGATCACTGTCAACTGATGGGTTTTTACTCTTGAAGCAATGAAGAGCACTGAACAGAAAAACTGAATCGTGATCACTGATGAGCAGTCTTGCAAGTCGCAGAGATTCAGATCGGGTGGAGTGGGACAGAAATGCGGCCGCCGGCGGGTTTGTTGCACAGCTCGTGGAGGTAAAATGAGGTAGAACGATTTTAGCCTTAGGTATCGTTTTAGGTAAAATGATTTTAGGTATTTTTTTTTTAAATTCTGTTTTTTTTAATTAAAAATTTGACCTTTTTTTTTAAAAAAAATTTGTTTTTTTTAATTAAAAATTTGACTTTTTAAAAAAAAAAAATTGTTTTTTTTAAATTAAAAATTCAAAAATCGTTTAGGTTCGTTTAGGTTCGTTTAGGTTCGCCATTAGGTTCGGCATTAGGTTCGCCATTAGGTTCGGGTTCGCCTCGATTAGGTTCGCCATTAGGTTCGCCATTAGGTTCGCCGAACCTGAAATTTTTTTTGAGGTTTGCCGAACCTCGAACCTCAAGGATTAGGTTCGGCGAACCCTGTGACTTAGCTATAAACTAGGACACCTACAACTAATCAGAAGCTTGCCAAGATACTTATGAGATCTGATTAATACATATATGGAGAGACTAAAACAACATGCCAATAAATATATTAGACATGTAATATTTATGTCTCTAAACATACATATAAAAAAGAATTAGCCAATAAAATTATTAACTAAACTCCTTTCCTACCAATCGAAAGCAATCCTTCGAGGAAAAATCCACAAGATCATAATAAGCAAAACTATGAAAAAATAACAAGTTACCTCAATGAGACATGGCAATGCTCATCCACGCAATAGAACACGACACCATCTAGCCTCCAAAGCCTTCTTTATTTCAAGCAAAACAAGTCACC
Source organism: Pseudotsuga menziesii (assembly GCA_001517045.1). Taxonomy (NCBI): domain Eukaryota; kingdom Viridiplantae; phylum Streptophyta; class Pinopsida; order Pinales; family Pinaceae; genus Pseudotsuga; species Pseudotsuga menziesii. Next base: position 184,007 of record LPNX010054415.1, read on the forward strand.
CCCGCATCTTTCTGTGACACATATACAACAAGAGGTGAACTTTTTCATGGATAAATGTGCCCCTCTAGGGAGAAATTTGCCCCCTTGTGGATTTGATTGGAATTGGCTTGGTTTGATCTTGATTTAATTAGCCCCAACATTATCCTTAGTTGAATTGGAACATGTCTGGGACAAGTTCCCACTGATTTAGGGATGTGTCTTTTCTCCATATTTTCCCTTTTTCTAATTTTTTATTCACGTTTTTGTTTTTTTGGAAAATTTTCACTTAAGTAATTTATTAATCACTTAAAACATAGGAAAAGTGGTTTTGGGGTATAGTGGGTGTTTTGAGTTTGAAAACGAGCACCCCCATGGCAAATTTGCCCCCTAGCCACACTTTTATGACACTTTGAATTTTTTTCCAATTAAACTATTAAAAAATAGCCTAACTTTACGGGAAAAATGATTTTTCTCGAAAATAAAAAACCTAGGGGGGACCTAGTGCAATGTTCATATGACTCAAACAAAGTGCCTAGCATTGTAATATACATAGACACCTAGACTTTAATAACCTCCTAAGGCCTAACCACAAAGACAAATACCCTAACTTTGGAGGTTGAGTGAAAAACTTAAAAATTATAAGTCGTTTGTGCAACAACCGATAATTAACAAGGGAAAAAACACTCTAAAGTACTGCATTGATAGGTAAGTCTAAGTTGGGCAAGACTTTTCAAAAAGTCATCATGCTTCGTCAACTTATTACAATTTCCCCGCAGGGTATGAACATGCAAAATTTTAAAAAGGGGCCAAAACTGGCTCTAAAAAGTCTTCTGAACTTCTGAGCACTGATAATGAACGAGGGACTTGTTCACAACTTCGGCGGCTCACTGGAAATCCACCTGAGTGCAATTTAGTGGATAACACTTCTTTCATTGATTCCTTACCTTTATCTTTGTCCGAAGGTTCTACCACTTTTCCTTTGGCATCATGTGGTTTGGAAATGGAAGTGGTGCCTCTAACAAAGCCAAGGATATTAGATTTTCTTGAAGATTGCATGTTTCTTTCTATTTTTTCATTTGTTTCCATGGCTTTCTTCAAGTTTATTGGCTCCTTGTCTCTAAGTTGATACCTCATTTCTCCTTCAAATGCTTCTATATAATATATGAGAATTCAAGCATCAGGTAGTTTGATATTGGCATGGAGTTTGCCAACCGTATCATTAAATTTTTTGTTGAATTCTTCAATGGTTTCATTTTTTTTCTTCTTTGTATTTGTTAAGGTAGCCAACAGATGCCTATTTTCCTTCTTATCACCCCATCTCTAATTGAAAGTTGTCTCGAACTCTTTGAAAGTCTTGATACCGTTGTCATCTAAAGAGGTAAACCACTCAAAAGCATCAGCCTCGAGAGATAAGGAACAAAGCCTCATCTTGACATTTTCATGGTTCATGTTGTGGCACCATTTGTTGTAGCTCTGTGTAAAAGCCAACAAGTGAGATTTGGCAGTTATAGCATCATTACCATGGAAAGAAGGAAACTTTTCAATAGGTTTATCAAGGATGTTATGAAGTTGACCAACTATGACAAAGTAATTCAGTGGTTTAAAAGAGTACCCATGGTACTAGGTGGATTATTTGATTGAGAAATATCAACAAATAAAAAATGAATGTCCAAGATTGACTCAGATGAGAGATCTTCAAAGATTTTACGAGAAGGTAGCTTTCTTTTCCTCCTATGGTAAACCTGTTCAAGTTCAATGATGAACTGAAGCAAGCCTTCTGAGTTTCTTCTTGTAGAATGCCTTGATAAAGTTAAAGGTAGTGGAGTCGCCAGATGATCTGAGTAAGTTTATTAACTTTACAACATTCATCAAACAAAGTAGAAAAACAAAAAGAAAACTCAAAGGTCGTATTTCGGGAATTGAAATATTTATCCCCAGCAACGATGCCAAAATGTTGATTCCTAATTCACGCCTCGGGTCACGTGGCAGAAATCTTCAAGCCACTGGGTGCGACCTTGGGGGAAAGCTCAAGCCAAGTGCTTTCACCTGATACTCAACTCCTCCGTCTATGCTAACTCCTAGCGAAGCCAAGGAGGGTAGTCCTTATAAAAAGTAAAAGCTAAGGTTTTTACATATGTTGCATTGGCCTCGAGGACGGGGGGATGTAGGGGACGAAGGGACGAGTTTTCGGGATGACTAGAGCGCACCCGCAAATTTTTCAAGGGACGAAAGGTTGAAGACGTCAATTATATATATATAACATTGAAATAAAAAGTGAACTAATGATAAAATTCAAATTACAGAAAGAAATATAAAGTATTGTCCAATCATCATTGTCCATTGTCAAAACGAAATAGTAAAGACTCAAGATACATGCCTAAGATCTAAAACTGAAAACTTTTAATAATCTAACTTCTAAGTTAACTATTAAATAGTAACTTAAAACTTGAAAGTCAAAACTATAGCAAAAATTTACAACATTGTATACATGAATGATGAATCATTTCGAAATTTAAATAAATAAATTTATATTTGTAATTTGACATTTGTAAATACTTAATTATATTTTTATAAAACTATAATAGCATGTGTTGAGATTTTTACCCAAAAAAATAAAAATAAAAAATAAAATGTAAGATATCAAATATGAAATACCTGTGCTCTACAGTGTGTTGTTGCTGAGAGGGGGAAAACTCATTGTTAGTGTGAGCCTGTGTTGAGCCATGAACTCAAACTTTGAGCATGTGCCGAGAGCCATATATTTGAGAGGGAGTTGCGAGCTGTGGTCTTTAAGCCGAGAGGAACGCGTGTGGGATTGTACGAAGGGGATCCATAGATAGGGGAGTCGTGCATGAGACTATAGACGGCGCCGACCTAGCAAGTAGTGGCGCGCAGAGTGATGGGTAGAACCATAGAGCAGAGGGTTATGCAAGTGCTAGAGTGTTGGAGTGATGTGTAGACCTACGGTTATGCAGGTGCAGTGAGTTGGAGTGTAGGTTAGGAACGTAGGATAGAGTAGAGAGAATGGGAGGGGGCTGTGGGTTAGAGGAATAAGGGGAGGTTTAGGTTAGGTTTTTATTTTTTTTGTTTTTTAAAATTTTAATTGTGTAAGTTGAGGGACGTCTAGGAGTCCCTGATTGGTCGAGGATGTTCTTGAGAAGTCTCCAATTTTGACGGGTACGTTTAGGGTACGGCTCATAAGTCCCAAAGTCCACAACGAAGTCCCCGATGAATTGGAGACGTTTCCAAGGAGTTCCAAAGTCCCCGAAACGCGGGAATGTAGGAAATTTTGGTGGGTATAGGTTGCCGTGCTACATTGGTTTTTATTCTACAAAAAAATGATTGATTCTAGGAGTTAATATTAAATGGATAAAATATCACAACGAGCTATTGCAAGAAAGAGATCACATCAACATCATATGACAATGTAAACATCATTCACGGCATTTTGCAAAATTGATTTAAGCATGAAAAATAACACATACCAGTGCCAATGAATATGGAGTGCTTGTCAAAATTGAGTGTTGTTGTGTCGTGTTAGTATTGCAGTTGTCTTGTTGGTCAATTTTAAATTTACTAATGAGTGATTAAGGGAGTGGGTAAATTGTTGGTCGATTTTATTAATATGGTAGTGATCTGGATTATTAGAAGGGAGAGGAAATTCCAGATAACCCATGGGGTACGAGGAATGTGTCTGGAATAGGTGGTTCTCACAACGAAATGTGGGCTAAACCGGAGTCGCAGGGGTGTGTCCAACACTACACCAAATGAGGGTGTAGCCTGATGGGGCCGTGCGGTCGCTGTTTAGTGCTTTCTGCTTCATTTGAAGACTTTGCCGACAAATTAACAATATTAAGAAAACGTTGGATTTTTGTTTGGTGATCAATTAAAAGATGAGACTAATTACTAGTCATTCAAATCCTTTTTTGATACAACGAATTGATCAGACGAAGTTGCAGCGGAAGTAGAGCATATGAGGATAAGAGCCTTGTTAATTTTAAGACTTCTATAACATATTTTCTTGTTTATTAAGACCCCAAGAGTCTCTTTCAGGTTTGTAAACCTTACTCGGGAAAGCAAGGGGGTTAATTTGCCAAAAAAGTAAAAAGTACAGTAAAGGAAATATTTTTTTAATTAATCTACTATGAATCTCTTTCCCCTTTCGGGTAACTAAACTAAAGCAAAAAAATCAAACCATGAAAAAACATGCCGACATAGATCCCCCCAAGGGGGATGGGGAGTGGGCTCTTAGGAGCCTACTCAACACTTTATTAAACCTTTTACAACTTTTTGAGAAGTGCACTTTGGTCCTTCTAAATTGGATCCAAAGGCTTACAAAACACTAAAAAAAATGATTTTTGTGAAGAGGGGAGCTTCGTTGGGCTTCTAATGGCTTGATTTGTTGAAATTTCGCTAGAGTTCCTTCCTCCTTTTTCACTAAACCTGCAAAAACAGCGATCAAAAGAATATGAAAGACACCCAAAAACACTTTAAGAGTGTCTTGGGAAAGTCTACAAGCAAGGCCTAAAAAATTCTAAGTAAAACTAGCTAAAAATAACTAAGGCAAGCTACGAAGCTTGCCTTCTTAGGTTCTTTGCTTGCCTCTTTAAGAGAATGGAAAGCAAATCTCAAGCACTAAAATGCGAAATGGATGAATTGAAATCTCTTTAATTTTCTTAACCAAGTACCTTTAAATTTCAACCTTAAACTTGCGAAACGAGAGCTATATCTAATATTTTAGAGAAGAACTTTTAATTACTCAATAAGATCTAGACTTAGGAATTTAAATCTACTTTAGATATGTCTTTGAAACGTATATCTAAGCAAAGTAACAGTAACCAAAGTAAACTTGAAAGTTTTGGATCAAGAAGTGATAGAACCAGATGGAGCAAGAAGTAGAAAGGGGATGACGATGCCTCTCTTGGTGAGAACAGAGGGACGATGCTTCTTCTTTCGAAGTTATTGGAGAAGAGGGAGAGCCCACTCGCTCATCAGATGCTCCAGCTTAGATTTCCTATAACAAACACTCAACAATTGCAAAGAGGATTAAAAGCACGTGTGTGAAATGATACGAAGACAAGTACCACTATAGATCCATCCAAGAAATAATATAATACTTGGTTGTCTAATATATTTCACAATAAGAAGTAACCTAACAAGAATAACTTCCTATTCTTACCAAAATGTAAATTTGCTTATAAAAACAAGTAATCTTAACAATTGCAAATCTGAAAGACACTGATACATGTTACCTCAATGATTTAGAACAAAGACAACATCAACCAAATATCTATAGATCCCATACCGAAATTGCCTCCAAATCCTTTTATTAACAATACTCAGAAAAATATTAGAATGAGTGCAAGTAGAGGTTCCACCTTCTGATGCGAAACAATGGTAAAGTACCTTCATTATATAGAATTCTAGAGACCCAGGGGGGGTGCATCCACTGAGAGCTTGAAGTTGAGTTGTGGAGTTGATTTTGGATCTAGATTGGAGTGAATTCAAGGAGAGAGCTCCACATCTCCAAGAGAGATGCACCCCTCACCAAACATACCAACACTACCTTTCATGTGTCGCCACATATCAAATGCACCTTCATGAGGGAGGGGGCACGACCGTCAATGGATACACACTCGCCACCTCATAAAAACATCCTTAGTCAAGTCGCTATGGTGTCTAATGAACTCGTCTCCAACCTTGAGTTGCTATGTGTCACGTTTTAATTGCCATATCACCCATACGACTTCAATCATGGAGGATGGCGCATCTTATAACTTAAGATACTCACTACACTCCAAAACGTAATCCAAAATGATGCTTTATGGTTGGAATGAAGTCTCCCACTATAGGAGACATGATTGCCACATCACCAGACATGTTTGAAACATGACCCCATGACTTTTTCAACTTGTCCTTATGGTCAATTTGTTGCATCCTTAACATTAAACTGACGTTTTATTGTCCCTTTAGAGAAATTATGCTCCAAGTGACAATTTAATCACCCAAAGCATATGAAAAGAGTGGGTCCTAGGGTAAAGAGAATGCTCTGAGTGTGGAAACGAGCATCCACACGCGAAATTCTGCCTCCGGATCAAGCTTTTATTCCCTTTACAAATTTTTTAAATAAACCATTAAAAATGGCCTAATTTTACGGGAAAATTTATTTTTCACGAAACTTAAAAAAAATCCTAGGGAGACCTAGCACATGTCCATATGACTCAATAATAATGCCTAGCACGTTCTTATAGATTGAGACATGAACTTTAATAACCTCGTAAGTCCTAACCACCAAGACAACCAGTCTAGCTTTGGAGGAGCAGGTGAAAAACTCAAAAATTATACATCGCTTATTCAACATTGCATAATTAACAAGGGAAAAACAACTTGGAATAATCAGCTTGATAACCAAGTCCTAGGAAGCCAAGTTCTTTACAAAAAACCCGTGCTAGCACATTTTTTACAATTTCCCCTCAGGGTATGAACATGTGGTAAAAAGGTGAAAAAAGGGCCTTGGAAGGCCTAAATAGACTTCTGAACTCTAAATTTGAACAAGTATTTGTTCATCTTTGGTGGCTCACTTGGAAGTCCAACTAGATGCAACCTAGTTGGTAACAGGTGGAAACAAACAAATTTTCTATACTTTATAGAAAATAGTAGCCATTAGATGATCATTAAATAATAGCTATTACATTTATCATTTATGTATTGAAGCATTATACTTCAACATTCTTCACATGGATTTCTTGGACTGATTTTCTTGACCGAATCCTGACTTGAGAATGCTTCTAACTCAATGTTGAGGGCTGGTGTTATCGGACAAACTAGCAGGGCTGGTGCCCAGTAAGCAAATGTAGGGAAGGAGTGACCACTGTCACCTTAGTCACACCTTCAACTGTTTCAGAGTGTTGTAACCTCCTATGGGAGAGCCCTAATAGCAAGTCTGTAAGGACACTTATACACCAAGTAATATCTTCTTTGGAAGGGTTAGTGATCATTAGCTTAATGGAGTCAGATGAAGAATGTAGAAGACATACTAATACAAAGATGTGAACTTGATAACTGCAAAATTTGGTATCAACTTGTTTGACCAATGAGTGTGATGTAAGTATAAGTGCAAGCAACAATAGAGCATACAACATTAACACATCTCTTCATTGTATTCCCAACCACATTAAATCATGTATGAAACACTATTTGCCAAAAACATGAAAACATAAAATGCAAGTTACACCAGTATAACATAGTTTGTCAACAATCTGATATATATTTTCTTTATTAGCACTAGACAAGGAATAAGAGCGCAAATATGCCAATAATAATGATAAATGCGTTAGTCTTCAATGTGTTTAACAGTGAAGGTTATCCATATAAAGCATGGTTTAGAAACAGTCATCACTTAGCTATATAGACTTCCCATTTATATGAAGTATAGCGATGTGTGTAAAATTCAATGAAGCATAAGATCATCAAGCTTGCAGAATTCAAATGTAGAATTGTAGAAGAGAGAGAAGAAGCGATTCAGTAACTCAGATCAATAATTCATGAAGAATAAAAACACTCATGAGACCAATAATTGGAATAATAATTATAATCCTTTAATCAACATTAATCCTCATATTCAGTAAATAATATGTAATACAATGGTTGTACATATAGGAGAATTTGAATGCCTAAGATAGGATTCGAATCTACCAACTTGGTCTGACTCCGGAACTTAGTGTGGGAAAAATCACGACTAGAGCTAACTGGTGCAACTTCGGATCACCAAAACAATTCACAACCAGTTAACTAAAGAGGGTAGGTGAGTAAATTCGCCCTACCTCCCTTAAATTATGCTAACTTGCGCTAGAGAGACCGAGAGTGATCTAACTGATGGGAATCAGAGCATAACTGCACACTGACTAGGGTCAACTACTGGACACTGCTGGTGGCAGTCATAGTGGGCTCCTAAATTATAGGGATTTGTTCCTTGGGTACCTAAACCCATGCATTTAGGTGCAATAAGTGGTAGATGTCCCCTAAGTGTGTCCTCCATGCACTAGTGAAGTGATGATGACCTCCTAAGCTAGGAAAATAGACAAATAGACTATGTGGTCAAAGGGAGGATTAATAATAGTCCCAACACCCCCCCTTAATCCTGACTTTGGACAACATGGGCCCTGACAACTAAGACCAAAGGTCACCCATACAATCTAGATGTTAAAGGAACTGCTTAACAAACTAAGGAAAACAGGGAAATCCTCATGGGAACCCTCCCCCGCCCCCAAAATAAGCAGGAAGAACCAGGGTCAAGCTTTTATATCAAAAAACTTGTGAAAAATGTTTCTACAATACTGCTCCACAGAGATGTAGTCTGCAGAGTGATGGTACTTGTGTAAATTTTCCTTTAATATTCAAACTAGGGCTAAATAGGGCATGCAAATCTCCACTGATAATCACACATGAATATCTTTTATAGTATGTAGCGGAATATAAAACTGAGAAATAAATCACAACATCACATCACAATATTGACACTATTATTTTGGGTACGGAAACCTCCAGAAAAACCCAATATGGGAAAATCGGTGCAGTAGTCAGATATAGATTTTATTATGAGAAAACATGGAACGTTACAATCACTGCAAATTCACCCAAACCTGGTGAATGCAGCTACACGGCAGAATCACTGGGCAAATCCCAGCTAAACCTCAACACCCTTCTGTGTGAGTGTACAGACCAGCTGTACGAAGCTCGGTGATCTTGCTGCTCGCTACTCCGTCTTCCTAGCTAAATCCTCTGTCTGACTTTCTCTCCTTGTTTGTATCTTGTCTCTGTCGGAATACAAGTGTGTGTGTGTCTTCTCCACCAATTGATCTCTCTTTTATAACTTTAGGTAAAGAAAAAACCCTAATTTCACTTTCACTTTAACTAGTGTTTCACTAAAGTTAATTTAGATCACTTTAATTTCTTTTCCAAAGTAAACTTAGGAAAAGTAAATTAAATACAATTGGTTTCCTAATTTAAGTCTTCTGCATGTAAGAACACATGCATGCAGAAAGACCTTCCTTGTTGCTACTAGTTTAACACTCCCTCTCAATGAGGAAGGGATTCGGTAGAAACCTCAACTTATCCCCGAACTTCACAAAACTTTGTCTGCAAAGTGCCTTGGTGAAAATGTCTGCCATCTGCTCATTTGTCTATATGTACTCTAATCGAATGGTTCCCCTCTGATCACAATCTCTCAAGAAATGGTACCTGATGTCTATGTGTTTGCGCCGGTCATGGAACACTAGATTCTTACATAGCCTGATGCCACTCTAATTGTCACAGTGAACTACCGTAGCCTCTAGCTCACACTCAAACAACCCTGAAAGTAACTTCCTCAGCCACATACCCTCACAAGCAGCCATGTACTCAGCCTCTGTCGAGCTCAATGCAACTGACTTCTGCTTCTTGCTGAACGAAGAGACAACCCTTGATCCAATGCTGAAACAACAACCTGAAGTACTCTTCCTGTCCTCTACACATCCTGCCCAGTCAGCACCTGTGAAACCTGCTAACTGTACACTCCCCCTACTCTCTTAAACCAATCCATACTCCATTGGACCTCTGATGTAGCGAAGTATGTGCTTCGCAACCAACTAATGCACTCTCCGAGGGTCCACCATGAACTGACTCAAAGAGTTGACTGCAAAGCTGATGTTTGGTCGAGTGTTGACTAGATACTTAAGCGATCCGATAAGCTGACGATACAAGGTAGGATCAAATCCGTCTGATCTTGATGCATCAACCTTCCTCCACTTGGAAACTAGAGGTATGGACATAGGCTTGCAGTCCTCCATTCCGAATCTCTTTAGGATCTCTACTGCATACTTCCCCTGTCCGATGAAGAAGCATCCATCTCTCTGCCAAACCTCCAAGCCAAGAAAGTAATGCATCAGCCCAAGGTCCTTCATCTCAAACTCCACTGCAAGATTGGACTTGCAGTCTCCAATCAGCCTCTCATCTCCTGTCAAAAAGAGATCATCCACATATAGGACTAGTATGAGAGGCACCTCACCTGTCAAGAAGTACAGGTTGTGGTCAACCTCACTCTGCTGGAATATCATCTCCCGTAGATAGCTGTCAATCCTTGAGTACCATGCTCAAGGTGCCTGTTTGAGCCCGTAAAGAGCTCGATGCAATCTGCATACATGCGTCTCCCTGTCCTCTACATCAAACCCCTCTGGCTGCTCAATATATACCTCCTCCTCTATCACTCCATTGAGGAAGGCAGTCTTGACGTCCATCTGATGGACACGCTAACCCATCTCAGCTGCTAGTGAGATAATGGTACGAATGGAAGAATACCTGGCAACAGGGGCGAAGGTCTCCTCATAATCAATACCCTCCTTCTGTGAAAACCCCTTTGCCACGAAGTGTTCCTTATACTTTTCCACACTTTCGTCTGTTGCATGCTTCACCTTGTAGATCCATCTGGATCCCACCACCTTTTTCCCTTGTTGCCTTGGCACAACCTCCCATACCTGGTTTTTCATAATGGAGTCATACTCCTCAACCATAGCCTCTTGCTACACATCATGTTGTGCAGCCTCCTGAATCTGGAAGGTTTTGAGTTAATCAACTCTGTGATCAGTGCCATATAACTAAGCCTCTCTGGTGGTACACTCCGTCTAAAAGATGTCTGTGTAGGATCTACCTGCATGGAATCCTGCACTGTGGACCTAAACCACTTAGGCCTTGGCCTAGTGTCAACCTGCTGCGGCTACTGGATATCCATCTCCTGTTGTAGCTCATCATCAATGACTGTAGGATCCTGTCCACCTGACTCCCTCTGACCACCAGAACCTGGTCTTTGTGTTTGTACCTGTACCTGTACATTTGGCTCCTCCAACTTGACTCCCGACTCCTGTGTTGGCTGCTGCTTTGCTGGTAAGTCCAGTGATCTTCGCAAGGCCCTGTCCTCATCGAACTAGACATCCTTGCTCACAATGATCCTCTTGCGAGCAGAAATGTAAACTCTATATGCCTTCGAAATCTCGCTGTAACCAACAAGTAACCCCTTCTCTCTAGAAGGGTCCAACTTCTTCCTATTGTCAGCATGAACATGACTATAGAAGACACTGCCAAATATGCGAATGTGACTCACATATGGCCTAGTGCCTGTGAAGATCTCCTCCGGTGTCTTCCTCCCCAAAGCTGTGTGGGGACACCTGTTCTGAATGTATACTGCAATCCTGTATGCCTTGGCCCAGAGGAATATTGGTAATCCTTGATCAAATAGCATGGCCTTAGATGCTCCAACCATCATCCTGTTCTTCCGCTCTGCAAATCCATTTTGCCGTGGGGTATGGGGCGTAGTGTGCTCTTTCTTGATCCCCTCTGTCGAACAATACTCCATGAACTCATTTGAGGTGTACTCACCCCCGTTGTCTGTTCTCAACACCCGAATCTTCTTTCCTGTTTGGTTCTCCACAAGAGTCTTGAACTCTCGGAACCTCTGACTTGGCCTTCAGGAAATAGATCCAGGTTTTCTTGGAATAGTCATCAACGAAGGTTACGCAGTAACTGTAACCACTGAACGAATGGACACTCATAGGTCTGCATACATCCGAATGCACTGAGTCCAAGGGCTCCTTAGACTTGTGCTCACTCTGTGGGAAAGGCTTCCTGATGTTCTTCACCAAAGCACAACCCTTGCAGTGGTTATGCTTTTCCTCGTGTACCTGAGGAACTCCAGTGACTTCCTGTCTCAAATGCTTCAATGCTCCATGGTGTAAGTGTGCCATCCTCCTATGCCACAACTCACCCTGACTACTACAGCTGCTGTTGACTAGAGCCTTTGCAGGCTCAAAGTGTAGTCTGTACACTTTCCCGCTCCTCCTGCCAATCACCCGATCCAAGCTCCTATTTGACCCATTGGGCTTGATATACACTCTATGGTCATGGAACTTCACCTGATATCCCTTGTCCTCCAGAGTGGAGACTGATATAAGGTTCTTGGTCAGTCCTGGAACATACAACACATCAGCAAAATTGAGGAGTTTTCCAGACTCCCTCTGAAATGAAACAGTGCCAACTCCCTGTGCCTGATACCACACATCATCACCCAGCTCAACGTGGATCCCTGTTCCACCCTCCTGCAAGTCTCTGAAGAATCTCTTATGTCCAGTCATATGACTAGATGCTCCACTATCGATGTACCATATGCTGCTCCCTGTGGTGCTTGCCATGCAAGCTATCAAGCAAAACTCCTCATTGAAGTTCCTACTGAACTTGTCCACCTCTGCAGATTTAGCCATCCAAGTGTTACTCTTCTTCTTCTTGTCTGGGCACTGGGAGGAAAAGTGTCCCTGCTTGTGGCAGATAAAACACTTGACCTTTGATAGGTCAAGGTTCTTCTTACCATCCTTCTTCCTATTTGCCTTCCCCTTGCTCTTCCCTGTAAGGGCTAGAGCCTTCTCATCCACAATTTGTGGGGCACTGTTGGATGAGCCTGATCCTTGACCCATGCGGGTCTCCTCTTGCACAAAGTCATCCCATAGTCTCTGCCAATCAGGGAGCTTCTCCCTAGCCACAACACCTTTGACAAAGGTGTCCCATGGCTTAGAGAAGCTATTGAGAGCTATTCGAACTAGCTCCTCATCCATTGTCTTAGAGCCAACAGCTCGAAGCTCATCCCTGATCTGTGTGAGCCTTGTGAGATAAGGCACCACTCCTTCTCCCTTGGCCATCTTGGTGCTGCGCATCCTCTCTTGCAACACTATCTTTCGGTTCTCATTCTTGCTTTGGTACAAACTCTCCAAAGCCGTCCACATCTCTGCTGTGGTCTTCTTACCAAAAAGGTGAGGGACTATATGGTCATTCACTCCATCCATGATAATCAACATGGCTCTGGAATCAATCTTCTTCCAAGCTGCTAAATTTGCCGGATCTGTGGGTGCAACCTTCGTGGAGTCAATGTGCTCCTCTGCATCACTAATGTCCAGGATCCTTGTGATCCTTTCTTTCCATGTAGGAAAGTTCTGAGCACCCTGGAGTTTATCCTCAACTATCAATTGCATGACCATTGTGAAGTGTACCTGTCAAACCCTAGATCTGGAAGTCTAGGTTTGTGTCTTCCTATAGATCTGCCCTTGATCTATCACTGCTGCTGCAAATCTCTCAGCTTTAGCTAACCAGAGCTCTAATACCATGTAAACTTTCCTTTAATATTCAAACTAGGGGTAAACAGTGCATGCAAATCTCTATTGATAACCACACATAAATATCTTTTACAGTATGTAGCAGAATATAAAACTGAGAAATAAATCGCAACATCACATCACAATATTGACACTATAATTTTGGGTATGGAAACCCTCAGAAAAACCCAAGATGGGAAAACCGGTGCAACAGTCAGATATAGATTTTATTATGAGAAAATATGGAATGTTACAATCATTGCAAATTCACCCAAACCTGGCGAATGTAGCTACACGACAGAATCATTGGGAAAATCCCAGCTGAACCTCAACACCCTCCTGTGTGAGTGTATGAACCAGCTGTACGAAGCTCGGTGATCCTGTTGCTCGCTCCTCTGTCGTCCCAGCTAAATCCTCTGTTTGACTTTCTCTCATTGTCTGTATTTTGTCTCTGTCGGAATACAAGTGTGTGTGTGTTCTCTCCACCAATTGATCTCTCTTTTATAACTTTAGGTAAAGCGAAAACCCTAATTTCACTTTCACTTTAACTAGTGGTAAAGCCAAAACCCCAATTTCACTTTCACTTTAACTAGTGTTTCACTAATGTTAATTTAGATCACTTTAATTTATTTTCCAAAGTAAACTTAGGAAAAGTAAATTAAATACAACTGGTTTTCTAATTTAAGTCTTCTGCATGCAAGAACACATGCATGCAGGAAGACCTTCCTTGTTGCTACTAGTTTAACACCTTGTGTGCACTAGTATCCTAGGATTATGCATGTGAACCTCTCCAAACTAAATGATTATGTCTGGAGGAATTTTCTTCTTTGGAAGAACATGAATCTGCTCAACTGAATCAACAATTTAGACAGCTGCATAATAGATTATGGGACCATGTAGAGCAGCTGAGGAAAACTGATGAGAGAGCAAAAGTGCTTGAGAATTCGAACCATGTGAGGTAAACCCAAGCAACTGAGATGTTGCAGCTTTGAATATTGAACCATGTGAGGTAAGATCAACTCCAGATGTGAGGAGCAAGTGTCCAAGTGAATGCAAGAGGTCTCCATCTTTACTAGCACTGTGAGGAGATGAGCATGTAATGGAGTAGGAAGGAGGAAGATGCTTGGAACCATGGAGAGCAAATGCTTGAGCTCCATAATCTGATATAACTTCCAAAATATCCAATGATTCACAAAATTTAATATCAACAAACTCATAAGAAGAAACTAACATTGAATCCTCAACAACAAGTTTGAAAGAGACTTGAGGTGCTTGATTTTTCACAACAAAACTGATGAGAACATTCACAAGCATGACTCAAAGGTATTGAAACTTGAAATTCGAACCAAATAAGGTGATATCAGATCCAAGAATGAGGAACAAAGGTTCCAAGTGTGCCACTGAGATGGCAGATGCACTATGTTCTTCTTCTTCAACAAAACTCTGAGTATTGGTGCAAGCAATCATGTAGGAATTTGCTGGCAGCGCTTGATCAACGAGGGTGAATGGATCACTCCTAAAATATGATATTTCTTCCAAAACATTCAAAGTATCACTTTTCCGCACACCAGCAACATGATTGAATAGAGAGGAAACGAATTTCTCTTTAGCTCCTTGAGCTTTCACTGGCAAACTTTGCACATAATTTAGAATAGAAGAATCACTGGAGAATGACTAAGAAGGATGGAAGGAGAGTTTTTCTTCAACAACAGAGGTTCAAATATCTTCTTCTGGATCATCTGTATGAAAAGATGAGATATCAGAGATCTCATAACCTTCTGGAGCAACAGGAGGAGTCACTACAAGTAGACTTTCAACATTTTGAATTGAATGAGTTGAAGATTTTGCTATTTCTTCATCTTGAACAACTTCATTAGAGAGAATTGAGGCCAAGACATTTGAAGGAAGATGAGGAGGTGTTGGATTCGCTCCAGGTATTATCTACTTCTTTCTGAACAACAAAGGCTCTATTTAAATTTTTCCAGGGCTCGAATGGATCCTCAGTAGTTTCCATGAGATAACGCATATCAGGAGTCATTACCATACACATATTTGCATATGCTCTTTCAAAGTCATCTAGCCAATCATTTTCCTCTTCATAAGATTCTTTACCAGCTCCAAAAGACACATCAAGGAGATTTTGACTCTCAAAATATGCGACCATCTTCAATTTCCACTCAGCATAATTGAATAGTGATAGAAGGGGAACTAATCTCAAATCCATTATGAAGTTGTACAATAGAGGTTTCTGCAATTCTCTTCTTCAAATTTAGGAACAACTTTGAATCCAAGAAGTTGTACATGTAAATCAAATCATGTATGTAGGCTTAAATAAAAACTCAAAAATGTGATTGATGTAATGTTGCCAATTCAATCACAACTTCTTCTACAGTCAACGAAATCAAATTTTGTCGAAGACCCATTTGAGATATCGAAGAGATCTTTCAAATCATATAAGGAGCTTGACCTATCTCATCATGTGGAGTGATAAATATCAAGCCGATATAGAGGGTACGGACGAACGCGAGTTGTTGCAAACCTCCGATATTCAACTGAACATATCTCTCAAACCAGAGACTCAAATTGAATTCCGTGAAAAACCCATTTCAGATCACGGAAAGACCTTTCAAACAAGCTATGGTAGGCCCTCTAAGATGATTTGTAGAGATCGTGGTACCTCTTCAAAGTTGTTTGCGATTTTCAAATTTTGTTGTTGAAATTGTACCTGCAAAAACAATTCAATTTGAATCAAATTAGACCAAACACTCTCCACTTCGACATGTGCACTTTCTCTGGGTGCATCACACCTGGATAGACTTCTTTGGACAGAAACCAAAGGGAGCAAGGTAATAATTCCAGGATTTATGTGGAACCCATTGGCTTGTGATGTATCAATGGAAGCTTCTAAGGTTTGCTGCTGGCCTTGATACTAGCTTTGACACCATGTAAAATGCAATGAAGCATAGGATCATCAAGCTTGCAGAATTCAAATTGAGAATTGGAGAAGAGAGAGAAGAAGCAATTCGGTAACTCAGATCCATAATTCATGAAGAATAAAAACACTCATGAGACCAATAATTGGAATAATAATCATAATCCATTAATCGGTATTAATCCTCATATTCAATAAATAATATGTAATACAATGGTTATACATATAGGAGAATTCGAATGCCTATGATAGGATTCGTATCTACCAACTCGGACTAACTCCGGAGTTAACTCAGTGTGGGAAAAATCACCACTAGAGATAACTAGTGCAACTACGAATCACTAAAACAGTTCACAGCCAGTTAACTGAAGAGGGTAGGTGAGTAAATTCGCCCTACCTCCCTTAAATCATGCAAACTAGAGACTGAGAGTGATCTAACTGATGGGAATCGGAGCATAATTGAGCATAACTGCACACCGACTAGGGTCAACTGTTGGACACTGCTGGTGGTAGTTAGAGTGGGCACCTAAATTATAGAGATTTGTCCTTGGGGCACCTAAACTCATGTAATCAGGTGCAGTAAGTGGCAGATGTCTCCTAGGTGTGTCCCCCATGCACTTTTAAAGTGATGATGACCTCCTAAGCTAGGAAAATAGACAAATAGACTGTGTGGTCAAAGGGAGTATTAATAATAATCCCAACAATGTGTATGTGAGAGAGGTTTGAAACAAAGACTTTGAGTATTCATTCATTGCCAACCATAGAGTATTTGCAAATGTATAACAGTATTTAGAGTTTAAACTACGATCATATCCAAAACAATGCTAGTATGTACAGTCTGATATATGCATGTAAATAGAGTTAATAGTAGTCCTTCATTCAATAGCAAACCATACCAACGAATAGATAACCCTTAATGTATGTTTATGTTTATATGCAGGACTGTCAAAACACTTATGATGCCAAGAACGACCTTGTTTGAATGCACCCAAAGGTTGTTACAACCATTGAAAGGGCTGTAACAGTCCTTAAAAGGAGGTTACCACGGGTTGTTTCAATCTTGGGCAAATTCAAAGAGGCAAGCCGAATTCCCAATCTAGCAGACTGAGGGGTTTTGAGAGGGATCAAAAGCTGTGAGGATAGGAGAGGGTGTTGGAGAGGGGAAAAGAGGGGGTCGAGGGCTGTAAGGAAGCCAAGAAGCAGGCCTAAAGTTGGAGGAGGTGAGGAAGAAGGTGGCTGAGGGTGCTAAGGGGTAGGCCGAGGTGAGTTGGAGGATGGAGAAAGGCAGGCTGAGCCTAAAAGAGCAGGGTTGAGGGGTGCTGTAGCAACAAATGATGAAGGTGAGGCTTGGACAAAGAAGAGAGAGGGGAAGGCGAAGAAGAAAGGGAGGGAAAGTGAGGGCTAGGAAAAGTAGGGCGAAGGTAAGGGAAAGCGAGCGCTAGGAAAATTAGGGCGAAGGTAAGGGAGGCCTCTAGGGCAATAAAGGACTGTTTAGGGTTTTATGCAGCCCTAAACTAACCTTAGACTAACATGCAATGCATCCTAACTAACCCTAAATGCAAGAAATATGAAGAAAGAAGGGTTTGGGACAAAGGGAGAAGAACTTTACCCTATTCTAGGGCATCTAAGGAGGGGACTAACCTTACCTCTTGAGAAGCCTAACCTAGGTTTTACAACAAATTTAAAGACCCAATGCTTTAACCCTAGAAAGACTCGTATGAGGATGTACTTCTACGACCAAGGTGACTAAAAGTTGACAAAAGACCTAGCCAAGACAAAATGCAACTCTAATGGCTACCATTCAATCCATAAACATGCATTAGTCATCAACATTTAACAAAGAGAAATCAAGAAGAACCCTAGATACCTCCTTGTGCAAGTGTTTAGCCAACAAATCATAACATCACCTTTAGCAAGAGCATAGAACCAAAGAACTTCAAGAAATTGCCACCAAAACCCATAAAACATCTTCCTCAAGAGGGCTGCCTCACTTCCAAAGAGCCCTAGTAGGGTAAAATAAGTGCATAGTGTTTTATGATTATCCCCTTTGTCTTATGTTCAAATGAAGTGAGGAGAGGCTTATAAATAGCCTTTCACACTCACTTTACAAATATATTTAGGCCGACATGTCTTAAAATGTCAATTTGTAATTATAAAATGTCAACTTAAAATTATAACATAAAATGATATAAAATAATTCAAAAATAACCTAAAGTAGGCTTAAAGTAGGCTTTACCTGGGGTATTTTTCCTCGGGTGCCTAAAACTACTAAAAATAAGCAAATCACTCCGAACTAAAGGTTGGAGTGAGTTGGAGGGATGGCGTCATGCCCCATCTACCCCGAAAATGTTGTAAATCTCTCAACGCACTCCCCTCAAAGTAGCAGTACGACCTGGGAGGAAGGATGACGTTCTCTAAGGAAGAAGGTCAACGAGAGAGTGCACCAGTAAGCTGAAAGACCAAGAGGGTGTCTGAGGTGGCTGTAAAGAGAGACCAAGGTCTCGTAGCTGAAACAAAGGCCACCAGCGCAAGGAAACAAGGTGTGGGGTCTTGTGACCAAGTGATCAACCGCTAGGAGCCCCCGACACCAACACCAAGGTTAAAAACCCCAACAAAGGGCATTCAGTAGTGCCATTAAACCATAGTACTCCTAAAAGAAGGACCAAAGGGCCCAGTCATAACCACCACTGCTGAATAATACCCCTCCTAGTAAAAAAAATGGCCTCTCTCTCCTTGGGGCACATCTGAAGGTGCGTTGGGTACAGGTATAGTGTAACAAGCTGGCACTGTATCTCCCTGAGCATCATTCTTCTGATTTTACACTAGGATGCAGGGCATGTTTTGCAAGAGGAAACTATATATATTGTATATTACAAGAATGTAGCACTGTTGTTTCCTCTATATCATTATATCATTTTAAAACTTTTTCTTTCTTTCTTTTTCTTGAATATGGCTAGCATTATATGAATTCAGTATGTGGTACTAGTGTAAGGAGTGATAGCCTTCTTATCTGGAGCTTAGTTGGCATCAAGTTTGAATTTTGAAAAATATTGTAATCTAGTTTATAATATATGCAATCCTTCATTTGATTACTTGTTATCAAGTCCTATTCTTGTACGCCTACTTACATGAACATATTACTGTTTTAGGGATTTGAGCTTTAATAATCTTACGGGAGTTATTCCAGATTCATTCCAAAATTTGAGCTCTCTGCAATTCTTGTAAGTGGCTTATGGGGAAAAAACTATACTTATTCCAATCAAATACATACTCACAATTATGTGAACTGCTATGCTTTTCTCTCAAAATTCTGTCAACCTAATATATGGAAGGTCACAAGTAAAATCACTTGCAAGCTAACTTATATCTCAATGATTGCAGGTTCCTTGGAAATAACAACTTATCAGGGAAACTTCCTTCCCAAAGAAGCAAATCCCTTGGATACATGTAAAATCTCTCTCTCTCTCTCTCTCTCACACACACACACACACACACACCGTAACAAACATGCAAAAAGATATACACACATTCATTTGTTTTCTTATTTCTTAGGGTAAGATGTGCAGGGCCATCCACAGATATGTATAGTTCAAACTCTATTCATATAAAAGAATAATGGATGCATATGCATTTCAAAAACTCCTCCCATATGAGACTAAACTAATGTGTATTAGGAAGAATTCCTAAATATATGTATAATGTTCATGTTTGATGGGAGCAAAGTAAGTTTGATAATCAGTGGTTCCATCAGCTTATAATATTTTTCATTACTTATTTTATATTTAAGATAATTAATGAAGGATTGTCATTGTATAATAGCATCTGAGAGCTATCGTTGCAAGCTTACCTTGGTGATGAATAGTTTCCAACAGTTGTTATTGCAAGCTTACCCGAGTAATTGTGAAATAAGATTAAGACTATCATTGCTAGCTTAGAACAGTAATAAAGAAATAATAAATAATTGAGGTAGATGCAGTGTAGTTTATGTTTCCCAGTTATAAGGCAAGAACTAAGACTAACGATTATGCATCTATGCAAATACTTATCCTTCTTAGCAAAGATAATAATTAATCAAATAGTACAGAATAAATAATAAAAATTCATTTAGAAAGTAAAATTGCAAATTTAAAAGAGTACTGAGAGAGTACCTTACTTACATGAACACAATACCAACAACTGAGAGAGATTAACTTACGAGTGAATAAACAAAGACAAATATGCAAGTAGAAAAGATAATTTTTGGAATAATACACATGTTGTACACTCATTTATATTACTATTTCAGAGTAAGAAATTGTGGGGAGAGTGATCAATTTAGATTAAGTTACCCAAAAGAGATAAGGATAAAAGCACAAAATAAAAAATACAAATATAATACATGTTCTAGACTAAGTCTCATCCTTTCCTCCTTGTGGAAAGGAAATTGTCCCTGATTTCTGCTGAAGATAGAGAAAGTGTTGCTCACTGGGAAAACCACTTGGTTGAGCAGAAAAAGTGCCTTTCCATCCCACCATGTAGTGATGGTTTAATGACGACTAGTGAGTAAGGTTTAGACATCGAGAAGAGTATCCACAGGAAAAGGATAGGATGAAAATCTGGCATGGTGTCCTGTTTGCTGGAAATTTTCAGACAAACAACTAATTGAAATCAGAAATTTCACCTCTATCCTAGATATTAAATCTGGCATGGTGTCCTCTCTTGTATCCATTGAAAATTTGCACCATTCCTCAGATCTGAAAATGAGAATTTTTTTTGAATGAAGCACCAGTGAGAAATCTGAGATAATTTCTCCTCAACCAATGGCTAGGATGGATAGTCTCACTATCGAAACCATTCACTTCATCCTAGGGGTTTGTCCAAGACAAGTTTGGATCTCAAGAGCTTTCAATCCAAATACAAAATAGACAAGAATGAGAGGGTAAGTTCTCATTTCCCCTTTTAGAATTTTCATTTTCCCCTGTCAGTGACTTTTCAACTTCCCTTGACACTTTCTCCATTAAAAATATTATAAAGCGACTTTATGAAGAAAATCATTTTTTTTCCATTTTTTAGTTTTCTGTTGAGCACTTTTGATTTAACTTTTCATTTTCCACTCACTTTATCATTAAAGTGTCTTTTATAAAGTCACTTTATTAAATTAAGTGACATTACAAGCTCCATGCAGATACTTTCATGCTATGGTTACATATTAGTGGGATGTGCTACCTTTTGCCACATGTGCCACATGGAATATCCATTTTCACTCTCATTTGACTATCTTGATTCTTGCCTGGCACATTTCTCTTGGAGATCACACATGGCCTTATTTGTCCTTCGCATGATTGTGGACATTTGTATGGGTGATGTGACTTGCTCTTGGAGAATCAAGTGGACAACCCTCATACCATGTTGAATCTCTCACACATGTGGGATTTTTGGTTGGATTGTTAAAATTCCAAACCCTAGGAGATTTTTGTCCTTAGGTTCTCAACTAAACAAAACTGTTATTTAATTGCAGAAATTAGATTCTTCACATAGTGGTAATCACACCTATTGCTAGAAAGTAAACAACATAAGAATAAAGACATTATACATATAGTTACTCTTTCAAATCAGCTTTGCATTAACAATTCAAAGATTACAAGGAACCTCCACATACTGTCGAACAAATAGCTGTACAATACACCCTAAAAATAGATCTGCACACCTAGGAAGATGATCTTCCTACGGAAAACCGAGAAAAACTACCTGTTTCATGTTTTGGGCTGCTGTATGACCCTATCCATATGACAGTATGAAAGTTGTACCACTTTATAGGTTTGTCCATACAAAGTCCGTATGACTATATGGATTCACGTGTACAGGACCTTGTAGAATTTTTCCTGTTTCCCGACTTCGACTCTTCGACACTTTAAACTTGCTCAACAGATGAACTAAATCACCTCCCAACAAAACATGTCTTTGAGTGTACGTGTTTCTTAGCCCTCTATGTTGACCTACCTTTATACTTGCGCTGAAACCCTAATCTCTCAGAGAGATATATGGTGGAGATTAATCTAAATGACTAGTGTTTAATAAAAATACGCTTTATTAGACTTAACAGTTAATCAAGACTTTCACATTATTGCTCATTAGAGGAAATTTCAACTTAAAATGGGCCTTCCAACCCTAATACAAATTCCATGTCATCATGTATTAACCAATCAAAGTGCTTTAAAATTAAAAAAGGGAGCACCTCTTAAACAATTTTTTATTATATAATTTGGAGATAAGTGGAATTTTTTAATGATAAAATTTGACTGCCTGAAATTATCTTGGATATTGAAAATGAAATTAATATGCTAACCAATTTTAGGTAATATGTGACCCATATATAATATATAATAGTAGTAATAATTAATGTTATAACTAATATATAATAATATTATTGGGTCCAATAACTTTTACTAACATGATAATTAATTTATAATAGTAACTAATATCATAACTAATATAACCATCCATTTCTTAGGTAATACACGACGAATATATCATATATAATAGTAATAGTAATTATTTTTTTATATTGTGGTTCACCTACCCCCTAGCGGGGCTTGTTACGTCCACGGGAACAACGCATAGGAGGCCCACCCAAAGGGGCCTCCCTCATTTGTTCTGATTACAGAGCTAACCCAATGGGGACATTAAGTGAGACCCTTATATAGCGATGTATAGCCTCCCGGGGATTTGACCCCGAGACCTTCGATTCACAACTTACAACACTCAACCACTTGAGCTAGCCCACCAGGCTAATAGTAATAGTAATTAATATTATAACTAATATATAAAAATATTATATTATAATTAGTATTTTATAATAAGCGTCAAAAGTTGGGTCAAATAACTTTTAACTAATATCATAACTAATATACCCATCCAACTTTTATGTAATACATAATTACAGTGATTATCATTATTATATTATAATTAGTATTTTATAATAACCTTAAAAAATTGGGTCCAATGACTTTTAACCAATAGCATAATTAATATACCCATCCATCTTTTAGGTAATATGTGACCAATATATAATATACAATAGTAATAGTAATAAATATTATAACTAATATATAATAATACTATATTATAATTACTATTTATAATAACTGCCAAAGGTTGGGTCCAATAGCTTTTAACTAATATCATAACTAATATACAATATATATTTTTTTCAAGGGAACAACACATAGGGGGACCGCCCGAAGGGGCCTCGTCCATTCTCACTGATTACAGAGCTAACCCGATGGGGACATCAAGTAAGGCCCTTATATAGCGATGTATAGCTACCCAGGGATTTGACCCTCAGACCTGTTGCTCACAACTTACAACACTCAACCACTTGAACTAGCCCACCGAGCTAACTAAAGTCTAATATATAATATATATTATATAATAAATACTAATAGTAATTAATATTATAACTAATATATAATAATATTATATTATAATAAATATTTAATAATAACTCTTAAAAGTTAGGTCCAACTTTTGAATAATATCAAAAATTAATATTAATGAAAAATTGGGTTTAATAACTTTTAAGATGGAACTGTGTATATAATTTTTTTCCCTTATTTTGAGTGAAAATACTACATCGGGCTTCGTCCTCATAAATTGATTTTAATATAAAATATATATCTAAGTTAGCTTTCATAAAAGTGAAACAACCCTGGGCAGCTTTGATAAAAGTGAAATAATATAAAAATTGGCTACATGGCTTTTTTCATCATTTTCCTTAGGAGGCCCATTTTTCATCCAAATTTCCTCTATGAAAGTGAATCACAAAATAGATTTTAACTCGAATTACTTCTGACATGTTCACACTGACCTGTGGGGAAGTTCTTGTCCGAGCTACAATCTTCAACACTTCCTGTTAGCAAGGAAGGAATGCTGCAGTGATCCAAGTTTGTCTCTGAATGCTTCAAACTTTCCCTTTGCTAAGGGCTTGATCAGAATACAAACAACTTGCTGGTTTGTGGGTTAATATTGGAGTTTTACCCCTCCCTTCTGAATGTTGTCTCATATGAAGTGGTATGCAAGCACATATCCAATCTCAATGTGCTTGGACCTATCATGAAATACCTGGTTCTCAAAGAGCTTGATGTGACTTTGATCATCACAGTGAATAGTTGTGGGATCCAACTCTTGGTCTAGTAATCCTGCAGACAACTTGCAAAATTAGAAGGCCTCACAACTAACACTCATTGGCCGCCATATACTCTAGCTTTATTGAGTTGAGGCCACGAAAATATGCTTCTTGCTGAACTAGGATATTATCGCCAATCCCAAGCTAAAGCAACACCCTAAGGTGCTTGTTATCACGAATCTTGTAGATGCCCCGTGAGGTGATCCTATTCAGGACGATTGAGGAAAGATATCTAAAGTCATGACCTACGATATCCAGGACTTTCGAAAGAACTCGAATGTCACACTAGTCAAGGATACCAGTACTTTGGACCCAGTGAAACACTAAGCCTAGGGGGCGTCCCTAAGACCAAGAAACCCTAAAATTAAGGATACTGAACAAACAGGCGAGGGAAACTTGGTTGAATCTTTTAGTTAAATGATTAATTAGAGTTTGAAACGAGAACCGAGATATTCGTAGCATCCAGGTAAAAAGCCCCAATTTTGCCCTAGGGTTTATGCAGGAAAATTGGGATCTAGGGTAAAATGGTGAAATTAAGTAAAACTGGACACTCGAATTTGTTGTTGGGTGCAATATTAGACGATTGGAGATGAAACCAACAATACCCAGTTTGCAGTTTGTGAAAAAGACCACTTTCCCCAAGGGGGGCGTTTTCCCCTAGTAACTGGCAAGTGCTTTGAATGGGCAAATGGAGTGCAATTAAGCCAAAAATTTAAATCTAGGGGTTTTATGTTAAATCAAAAGTGAGTTTTTAATTTTATAGCTCACCGCAAGCTAGAACTCATAGTTCTACGAAACGAGGGTTTTAATATTATGGAATGATGAGCAATGCATCTACAGAAAATAAAAGAAGAGAAACTTACCTGCAAGATGTACCTGGAACTTGTAGATGGATTGAGAAATGACGAAGAATGCCGATCTCCCGTCAAAATGAACTTTCCCGAGTAATATGTTGATGTTGTTATGCCATTGTCAGTCACCCTTGCGCCCCCTTCATCCTGCCAGATCAGAGAAACATCAACCAATCAGACAAGCGAATGAGATCTTCAAAAGACGGAAAGGAAAAGGGAATAAAAAATCATTAAGAAGAAGATACTCCCTGAACCAAACACCCCGAAGCCGAGACGAAGGTGAGTTGCCCCACAGAAACGCCCTCTCTCTCCTTGCGCCTCCTTTTCCTGCAGATGAGATGGGTAAAGAGAAATGTAAGATCTATCTCGAATGAAGCTCAGTATGGAAGAATAGCAATGGGTAAGATGTTGTCCGCCGATTGCACACCAGCAGCAGAAATTTTCCGAAAGCTGTCTCTTTACTTGAGAAAGTGGGAGAGGTGTGACCTTGGGGGCAAGCACAGAGCTAGGTACTGTCACCTACTCCTAGCTCCTCCGTTTAGGCTAACTCCTAACGAAGCCAAGGGGGGTAGTCCCTAACAAAGAGTGAGGTGTGACCTTGGGGGCAAGCACAGAGCTAGGTACTGTCACCTACTCCTAGCTCCTTCGTTTAGGCTAACTCCTAACGAAGTCAAGGGGGGTAGTCCCTAACAAAGAGTTTTCTATGGCTCAATGTTTAAGTTAAGTTTCGGATGTTTTGGATGCGGATGGGTGTTGTTTAGGAGTTATTTGTGATTTTAAATGATTAATATTATGAATATGACACATATATCAAAGCAATCCACGTTGCTGACAAGAGATTAAAAGATAAGTAATGATTCCAGACTTAGTTAATTATGCATTCACATATAATCAATTGAAATGGACCATAGACAGTTGATTAAGATAGAAAATTAATCAAATATAACAAAGGACCAATGCCTTATGGAGTCAAATAAATGTGTGAAATAAAATCTAGGAATTAAGCTAGTGAGTATTAGGTTTTGCAAATGCTCTTGGTAGGTTTTAAAAGTTTTTAATGGTGGTCTTGCTTAAGGTAGCTGGATATCCTAATCGGAAATACCTTCAGTGGCTCCGTTCGAAGACATGACGGACCTGTCTGGGGTCGCAGCTAAGTGTTCAATAACTTAACTAACTGTGCCCAGATTGGGTTGCCCGGCGCCCACACTTGGAATTTGCCCACATGCCTCGGTATTTAAACGAAACAACGCCGGTGCGTTGGTTATGGGGTAAAGTTTTAATTAAGTTACTCTTGTGCGAACTTAACAAGTCCGTTCACCGTTTTGAGTACGAGCCCAACCCGAAAGTCGGCAGAGCATACTAGGTGAGGGATGATCAACAAAGTTAATTAATTATAGGGTGTGTGTGTTGAAGGTTTTATTGGATAAATTGATTAAACTCTTCGACAGAGAGCGCTCTTGACCTTGTCTTATGACGAAGGTTCAAGAGTCTTATCTAATCTAGATGAGACTAATGCAAGGATGATGCAATGCTAAAGATGCTCTCCGATAGAGAGTGCTCTTGACTTGTGTTTCTGCAAGTTCAAGAGTCTTACTTAAGAATTAATTGATTAAACAAGCACAACAATTAAGATGAAGATGGTTTATTAAACTCTCCGACAGAGAGCACTCTTGATCCGCCTTACGGTGAGATTCAAGAGATTTTGGTTCTTTTTGTGATTTGACAATTATATAGAAAGATGCCAAAATGTAATAATCAATCTAGCAATTAGTGTTTATACTAAGGAACAACTAGCAATTAGTGGAAATGAAAACTAAGTCTAATCAAAGAACTAAGCTAAGTACTTAAAGTTGAAACTACGCTAATAAAACATGAAAAGTAACACAAGACACACTTCCCCCGAATAGGGGAAGTAGAAAAGAAAGGAGACTTGCTCCCAGTAGCCCTTTTTTATTCGTTTTTTACAATGATCATGTTGACTTGTTCTTTGGTTTTTGGAAGAACAGGGAAAGAAGGGGATGAAAGAAGAGGGAGAGAGTCTTTTTGTTCTTTTGCACTTCTTGCTTGTTTGTGGCCTTTGGGCTCTCCTTCACCTGCCTGAAACTAAGAGCTCTAGACACACACTTGTTATGATATTAGTTGATAAAAACAATTTGAACTTAAATCTACAAACTAGATAAAAACAACTACCCAAACTTACCCAAAAGAAGGAAGAAAAGATGAATGAAAAAGGCAAGGCAAGAGAGGTGGAAGAGAGGTGAAGAGAGGACAAAATGCAAGTCAAAGAAGGCTGGAAACTAAGGGAAGAAGAGGGCTGCAAATCGGAGAAAGAAGGCTGCAAATGAGGGTGAAAAAGGCTGAAAGTACAGCTCAAAAGATGGCCACGAAAGAGGACGAAAAGGGGCTGCAAAAAGTGAATAAAGACGATGAAAGAGGGCTGTCCAAAATGTTAAAAAGTGGGGAAAAGTGGACAGCGAAGGATAGGAAAGAATGGCTGCAATAAAAAGGCCAAACAGGCTGCAAAATACAAACAGGGCAGCCAACCGGGGCAAAGGCTTGGTGAATGAATGTTCACTTGAGCCCAAACCGTGCCCGAACCCAAAAAAATAAAGATTTTATGAAATTTTGAAAGATGAATAATATGAAAGTAAACACTCAAACCTGTGGTACTTTGATGGCGTTTGGATTCTTTTGAAGCTTGAAAATCCAGAAGTTTTCTTGGCTTCGAGAGGAGAGGATGCACTTGAGCTCAAACTCCTACTCGCTTTAATGAGATAACCTGCACAATTTCAACTCAACGCTTGCAAACAATGGATTAGATCATGTATGTTTGGTAAATAAAAATATAAAGAGCATATCATATAACTGAATAATCAATGCTACTTTTAATTCATAAGAACAAACCATAAAAGATTAAGTTGGAACATCAAATAATCAATCTTATGTGCTTATAGAAGCCTTCTAAAGCATGAGCTATTATCCAATCCTAAGTATGAAAAGAAAGAAATTGAATCATTTCACCTCATTCGCCAAGTATTCATCCACATTAGCAAACCATGTATGCCTCTAAAGCCTTAAAATTTTATTCCATGGTTGCAAAAGCAACAAGCATTACAGAGTTTGGACAGAGTTTCTCTACACAAAAATACATCCGAATAGAGCTAAAGGAGCCTCTATTTATACAATGAGAGAGTGCTAAAACCCTAAAACCAAAAAACCAACCCTAACCAGCTTAGCCACCTAACAAAGAGCCCAGACCTAAACTGAAGAACCGGGAGTGAGGGGAGGCCTCCACCTAGGCAAGGCGCCCCCACTCCAAACCTGTGCTCTGAAAACAAGCCCATCATAAGCCCACACGTGTGACGACGCCCTCATGAGGAGAGAGGGGCATGAATAGCTTAAGGAGGTGTCTGGATGTAGGTAAGCTCATCCTTTAGGTCTGGCAGGAGCCTGAGCTAGGTTTGGGAAGCCCATTGATGGTGCAAGCTTCAATCTTCACTTCGATCAAATCACCGGACCAATGAGTGCTTTCCATCTCATCTGTAGCTGGAGATGACATGTCTGCTAACTGATAATAAATTAATTGCTCACTTAATGCTGACTGAAGCTGAGTTATGCCAACTCCAAACATCATAAGTGCTCCATGAGATGTCATTTAGCCTTTTATTTCGCCGAATTTGGATTAATTTGGAGAGTTTTAATTTTCTTCAAAATAATCATTTTTAATTAAACTTCATTTTTTCCTCAAAATTGACTTTTTCAAGAAAAATGCAATATGTGTTCGATTGTTGATCTGAAAATTGGTTCTGACTGGCTGGCTGATCAAGAATGATTTTTGGCTTAAGGTTAGAGCTTTCAATCACTGAATTCAGAGTCCGGATGACTGATTTATTACGAACGGGTTTTTTCCATTTAAATTATGGAAAAATTTAATTAAAAACTTAGGGAAAATAAAAAAATAAAAAAATAAAAATATATTTTTTCTCCGTTCGAAAAAGATTTTTTCGAAATTTTTTTATATGTCGAGATGACTTAGGACATGACCATGCTCTACCTAAATAATGCCTAGTAGGTTTATCACACTCAGTTGGGCTTTAATAACCCCCCAAGGCCCAGAATTCAACATCAGGCATTTCAGCTTTGGAGGAAGTGGAAGAAAACCTCGTCAATTATACTCGGCTGAAGGCAAAGCATAATTGTCAGGGGCAAAAAACTCCCTGGAATACCTTATTTGAGATTCTACGTCTCAGGAGACCGAACCACTCAAAAATACCCTACGAGCACATTTTATTACAAACCCCGTGGGGCCATGGTCAAAATTATTCAAATCAAAAACTGGCTAGCGAATATTGGCTAGACATGAAGACGGATCAACTAATACACTGGAATCAGACTTTGAACATGTTTGTCAATTGGCGGCTCCTTAGGTAACCCAACTATGGTACAAAAAAGTGGATAACACCAGTCATCAGATTAGAACATCCACAAGATACACAGAAAAGTAATCCTAGACAAAAATCTCTTTATTGATATTCCAGTGCCAAAGCTTCTGAATTAGAATGGGGGGGGTCACCTCTCTTAAATAGTTTGAGAGAGACATAAACCCTAACTCAGTTTATCATCCAACAGTTGAGATTATAACATCATCAACGGTGGAGATCAAAATATATCAACTAATGCATGGATTAAGTGACTAAGTCAAAGAGGGGGTGCACTTTGCTCAAGGACGCCCCTCTAAAGTGAAATGTCACAAACATAACATAAGATATGGCATGATACATCATAGGAGGGGGTCACTAGGGGCTTAATTCACCCTAGGCCCCTTTACAACTTCATAATATAAGATATAACAATGAAATACATCAATAGACAATTAGAGGGGCGCCTCTTGGGGAGGTTTTCTCTCTGGCTAAGCCATAAATAAATAATCCAGACATCTGCTGACTGAAAACTGCTAGAGGACTGTCCGAGATGCCGAGAAACATCATCTGTCAAAGTTCCAAGCCATTTCCTTTACCCAGGAGGCCAAATCGATTTTCTCAATGAATTTCTAATTCATTTTCTGCTGGTACAATCCTTGGAAACTCATAAATCCATCATAACTCACTCCAGGATGCAAAATGGAGCAAATTGATTGCTCTGGATGATATGGAGACATAGGAGAATGGTATAAGTGACTACTCATACCCCCTGGAACATTGCTCTTTTCTAGGAGAAACAAACATACTATCATCTGGAATAAAAACAGATCATTTGGCCAATAATTGAAATATCCCAAATCCCAATATTTTCTATTTCTAAACAATTATGCGGATACAACTGGGCTTACAAACTGCCAGGCAAAAATCCCTATTTTATAGGAAAAATTAGGGTTAGGGTTTGTGAGATAGGATACACACTTACCACTGATAACTGGCTGAACTGCTGCAGATAAAGTCTGCAAGTACTGAGATCTGGATCGGAGAGGAACTGATCTCTCCCGTCTCCGGTGAATGCTCCAGCAATAAGGCGCCAAGCAGAGAAAAAGGTGACGCCCTCAAGGAAGGAGGGGCCCGATGGATCTGCCGATTTGCAGGGCTGATAGCCTTGCTGTGCCGGAGAGATTGGCTAGAAAATACTTCAGTTCTGAACCCTCTAAGTGTGATAGCGACTTGGTTCTCTGAGGCAACTGCTCACGCCCCTGATGGTCTGGAAATGCTGATAACTCCTTCGGATGAGCTCAGATGGAGCTGATAGTCACTGGGTACCGGAGTATGAAGCTGCTGGTGAGAATGATGCCTGAGTTTCGAAAGGAAACTAAGATCTGAAGGCCCAATAGCTGATTAGGGCTTTCTGGTTGAAAACCCCCTCTTACGGCTGCACCGTGCCTCTGCAACGATCTATACCCTGTGCTATAAGTGGTGAACCAGTATGGCTTACCCAGAATAAGACTAGGACAGATGTTTCACTGTCGAAATCCTGTTAGCTGAAGACTCCGTCTCCAACCCCAACTGCTGTGCTGCACGCTGT
>LPNX010054415.1:218958-306097 GCA_001517045.1 Pseudotsuga menziesii
CAAAAAAATAGCTCTGATACCACTGAAATATCCCAAATCCTGATATTTTCTATTTCTAAACAATTATGCGGATACAACTGGGCTTACAAACTGCCAGGCAAAAATCCCTATTTTATAGGAAAAATTAGGGTTAGGGTTTGTGAGATAGGATACACACTTACCACTGATAACTGGCTGAACTGCTGCAGATAAAGTCTGCAAGTACTGAGATCTGGATCGGAGAGGAACTGATCTCTCCCGTCTCCGGTGAATGCTCCAGCAATAAGGCACCAAGCAGAGAAAAAGGTGACGCCCTCAAGGAAGGAGGGGCCCGATGGATCTGCCGATTTGCAGGGCTGATAGCCTTGCTGTGCCGGAGAGATTGGATGGAAAATACTGCAGTTCTGAACCCTCCAAGTGTGATAGCGACTTGGTTCTCTGAGGCAGCTGCTCACGCCCCTGATGGTCTGGAAATGCTGATAACTCCTTCGGATGAGCTCAGATGGAGCTGATAGTCACTGGGTACCGGAGTATGAAGCTGCTGGTGAGAATGATGCCTGAGTTTCGGAAGGAAACTGAGATCTGAAGGCCCAATAGCTGATTAGGGCTTTTTGGTTGAAAACCCCCTCTTACAGCTGCACCGTGCCTCTGCAATGATCTATACCCTGTGCTATATAACTGATGGATGAAATGAGGAACAAGTGGTGAACCAGTATGGCTTACCCGGAATAAGACTAGGACAGATGTTTCACTGCCGAAATCCTGTTAGCTGAAGACTCCGTCTCCAACCCCAACTGCTGTGCTGCTATCCAAGTGCTCCCAAAATAATCAATAATCATAAGTGAGGTCTCCTCTTGCTTTACCTTCTATTTATAAAGTTCAACTGCGCAAAACCTAATCTTTGACCTAATTAGGTCACTTTATCTTCTAATTTGCCGTTGACTTGCATGCAAAGAGCATGGTCATGCATGGAGCATGGAAAAGAGCATGGTCATGCATGAAGGTGGCCTTTGGCCCAGGTGGCCCTTCTTGACCAAGTGAGGATGTCGTAGATCTTGTATGGATGGCATCAGTCCTGATCTGATTCCCTAGTTATCAGTAACCGCTCGAACCCACATGAATCACATAGGTTAGCAGTATGGGCCTCAGGGCCTAAAAGGAAGAGGACATTACAATAATTAAGTGATAATAATCACTTTTCTAGAGAACCAGGGCCAAACTCTAAAAAATGAAGCTACAGTATTGGTCCTGGGCATGTTTCGAACAAATATAGACCATGTTGTATTTTTGAGTCACTGCCTTGGGAAATGTGATTGACTCGATCAACTGGGTTGACCAAGTCAAAGTTCCCAAAATCAAGGTGAGATAACATGCCAACATGATCCTGCTACATTCCAAGGTAAGACATGCTCCAATGGTGTATATCAAAACCTAACTTGAGTCAATTATTCATAATCATGGTGACCAACAATAATAATAATAATAAAATATACCTTTGCTTATGAAAGATCTTAAGAGTCTTCTGGAAATCTGCTTGCTCATGCCATACTTACAAAGTGTAATCAATGTGCTATAGATGGGTGATGATGGAGGAACCAAGCTAAGGAAAATGGGAAATGACTTTGACTGACTTCGACTCAGTGATCTATCCGATTAATAACCAATATACTCTACCAAGGTGACATATGCATGACAGATAGCAATAGGGGATGGAGGTGCCTCACAAATGGGTGAAGTACTTGGGTATGCTTCTCTCAGAATCTAGCAAGTTTTCCTTTGCAACTTTATTGCAAATATAAGTCAACCTTCAAAGGCAGGTGCCCTAGAAGCCTTTTGGGCTCTAGTACGGACAAAGACCCAGTATTTCTAGACTAGTCTCACCCTGTGGCCCGATGGGCGCCATTAGCCGAACACTATACAAAGAGTGAGTGCTTATCCTTTGACCATTGACCTTTTCAATACTTTTCAGAATTTATAAGATGGTAGCTAGCCTATAAGAGCAGGTGCCCTGGAAAGCCTTTTGGGCTTCCAGTAAATGACTAAGTCCTAGACCCGTTGCCAGCGAGCACTCCATAGCCCCGATGGGTTTGCCTCTCCCTGGAGCCCCTGTGGAGGGAAAATTGAGCCTTACACTATACAAGGAATGAGTGCTCAACCTCTTGGCCACTGACTACCTTTTTCAATATTTTATACTTTTTCATCCTTTAGATACAACTTTTATGTGTTCCAATGCTTTAGTGTTTAGCAACACTGTTATGGTGGAACACTTGTTTTGAGGACTTAAGGAGACAACCCTGTGAACCCAACCACACTAGCCAAGACACATACTTCATAGCCCGAGACACATAGCAACATGGAGTTTATCATACATAGTGGTTAGAATGGGGAAAGGGTCTTCAATCTCACAAGTCTCTATCAATCTTAGTCATGGGGTAAAAACAAAGATGAATGAATCTGAATGGACGGGCACAGATGATATGGAACCAACCTAGCACTAAGGTTTACACTTTGTTTGAGCATGGCATGGGCGACAGTCTTCACATTGGATTCCTTGATCAATCATAACACAAGTTAGAGCAATATAAAACATATAAGCATAGGTCACCATAATCATCCTAACATGACAAGCACAGGTGTCTGAGATACATCACAGAGCAAAACTAAACCAAGGAAATATACCTGATCTCACCATGTATACCTGTCTCCAATTGATAAGCCCCTCTGTGATTGTGTGTACCTCTTAAGATTCCATATGCTAAGCTAGATTATCAGCATTCAATTTCAATTTCATAACAAAAGCATATAGATAGGATCACTGAAAGAAACAATATCACAAGATCAACACAAATTTACCCTGGGAAAACCCAGCAAAAGCTTCCTCAATATAGATGATGAAGAAAATCTGACTAAAACATCAACATCTAATTGTGACATTTTGTCAAACACTTTGTATGCAAACTAGATTTAATGCTCATCAGAGTTATGATTTACTAGATTTCTGAATAGTAAATATACAAATAACTTGAACATAAATACACATGCATACATCCAATGGAAATCTAGCTGAAGACACAAATACCCATAAGAACACGAGAAGTTTAGGGCCAAGCCTAGGGCAAAACCCTCACCTCTGTGAGGTAAAACCCAAGAGAAATCTATTAGAGAGAGAAAGAGTCATTTTACATGAGAGATTATCATGCTAGAGCAATCTGAAAAATACACTGATAAAAGTGCCACAGTCAAAAGAAAAATACCAGCAATCAATGCTACTGTATGGCCCTGCTGTACGGCCTTTCTCCTTCAGCAAATGATCTTGAAAACCGTGCCAAACTGTCCCTCGATTTCTGTGCACTGTTCAGCCACAAAACAACAAGTACACACCTTGGGAAATGTGCCAACAGTACGGATTTCTGTCTTAACCTCTGCTGTACGACTATACCTTACTGTACGGCCTCTGTACAATCCATACAGTACGTTTTTTCTCTTGGAAAACGTGCAGCAAACTTTCTCCTCGATTTCTGTGCCCTAGCTTGACGAATCTGATCTCTCTCTTTCTGAAAATGATGCTCTCTCTCTCACGTGTAAAGGCTTCCTCCTCTCCCACGTGCCAAATGAATTCTCTTCTCTCTAGATGTGTTTCTCTTTTCCCAATGCTTCATTAAATAAGTGAAAACTCACTTAGAAACCCTAACTAACTGAAACCCTTACCCTAACTTACTTTTCAAGGGTCAAGATTAAATTAGATCTAAGGGCTCTCATTAAATGCACATTAAATGTCCTTTTAATCATTTAATGTCATTTATTACATTCACATCATTTAATAAAGTTGCTTTCACTTTAAAATCATAAAGTCACTTTTTATAACATAAAGTGAACTTAGGAAAATACAAAACTGTGTCCCCACCAAGACACTACAAAAACGGTGAAGGACCTACTGAGATACAATAAAAATTAACAGATGATTAAAAGATAAAAGATAAAACCCCAAACTGATCCTTCTCCTCCTTGCAGCTACAACTCTCTCTCTCTCTCTTATACACTACACAAGTGAGTGTGAGTTTGTTCAAATGAGAAGCACCTCACCTCTATTAATATTTTTTAGTTCACTTGACATTTCACTCAACCAAGTCGGCCCCACTAAAATTGACTGGGCCGACTTCTTTGGGAAGACTCAAACAACTTAATATTATATTAATGAGGGTGCTAATGACCCGACTTACAACGGAGGGTTTTTCCTCATGACTCTACATGACTTAATGATTCTCCCGATAGGAACATCGAGGTATAATGAAATACTAAATGATTCTCCTGATAGGAACATCGGGGTACAATACACTTTGAAGTTAGAATAATTCAACACTCCCCCTTAACGAGAAGGGTATTCTACAACATCATCAACAAGAGCAATAGGAGAAGGAGAGAGAGCATCTTCAACATCATCAGGGTGATACATCTATAAATTATTGGAAGCTTTGTCATCATCTTCGACATATAGTCTTCATCTTCAATTTCAACAGCAGCAACACTTTGATCGACAACATTATCATCAGCAGCAACTCTTTGAGCAACATCATCATCACACTTTGATCTTTTGATCAGCAACATCATCATCGTCATCAACAGTACTTTAAGCAACATCATCATCACACTCTGATCTTTCGATCAACAACATCATCATCATCATTAACAACTTGCAATCCACAATTCGAAGACGAATTTCTACGAATCACTTTAGGACTTAAGTCCAAGGATGATGCAATCCTACCACATTCTCGAGGACCGAAGTCACTGGATACAATTACGGGATAATCACTCCCTATCACTTTTGGACTAAGTCCAAGGATGATGCAATCCTACCACATTCTCGAGGACTGAAGTCATCAGATACAATTTAGGACAAATGTCCAGGGATGATAGGATCCTACCACATTCTCTAGGACCGAAGCCACCGGATACAATTTAGGACAAATGTCTAGGGATGATACAATCCTACCACATTCTTGAGGACCAAAGCCACCGGATACAATTTAGGACAAATGTCCAGGGATGATACAATCCTACCACATTCTCGAGGACCGAAGCCACCGGATACAATTTAAGACAAATGTCCAGGGATGATACAATCCTACCACATTCTCGAGGACTGAAGTCACCGGATCACCTTAGGACAAATGTCTAGGGATGATACACTCCCACTGCAACATCACTGCTTTCCCTTTTGGGAAAGGTCTTTCCGAACAACACCAAGCTTGTCTCGAAAATATTCAAATTTTATTTGAGATAGAGGCTTCGTCAACACATTAGCAACTTGTTCATTGGTACTCACATACTGGAGCTTTATGGCTCCCTTCTGTATCATATCTCGAATGTAGAAATACCGGATTTCTATGTGCTTTGACTTATCGTGGAACATTGGGTTCTCCGTCATTTTTATACAACTCTGGTTCTCACATAGAATCACTGTGGTATCCAACTCCAGGTTGAATAAACCCAACATCAGCTTCTAAAGCCATATGTCTTCACAACTAGCAGAGCAAGCTGCTGTATATTCTGCTTCAGCCGTGCTAAGAGCAATACTGGACTGTTTTCTGCTAAACTATGAAATCATAGCAAACCCCAGACTATACAATCCACCTGATGTGCTTCTTCTATCTGAGACACTTCCAGCCCAGTTTGCATCTGTATAGCCATACAATCTGTAATAATGGTTTCCATCATACTATAGACCAAAGTCTATAGTCCCTTTCAGATATCTCATCACATGTTTTGCAGCTATCAAGTGAACACGTCTAGGTTGAACTAGATACTGGCTCAAGGTGTTCACAACAAAACAAATGTCTGGTTTGGTATTTGTTAGATACATCAATGACCCAATAATCTGTCTGTATTGAGTCACATCCACTAGTTTTGATGATTCATCAGCCAACAACTTTAGGTTGGTATCCATGGGTGTGGCCATGGCTTTACATTCCAACATATCAAATCTTTTCAGAATTTCCATTGCATACTTTCCTTGATTGAGAAAGATACTTTCTGAGTTCTGCCATACTTCCAGACCTAGGAAATAATGTATTAGACCAAGGTCTTTCATCTCAAATTCTTCAGCGAGCTTCTTCTTGCATTCTACAATCTGTTTCTCATTCCCTGTCAAAAATAGATCATCCACATACACTGTACAGTAATAGTATGACAGGTTCATCTTCTATAACCTTGAAGTAAAGGTTAGGATCGACTTTACTCTTGGTAAAGCCCATGCTCGTCAGGAAATTATCTATCCTTCCATACCAAGCTCTAGGAGCTTGCTTCAGGCCATACAGGGCCTTCTTCAACTTGCATACATGAGTCTTTCTGTCTTCAACTTCAAATCCTTGTGGCTGTTCAAGAAGGATGTCTTCACATCCATCTGGTGTAAGTCCCATTTCACCATGGATGCAAGTGCCATGATAGCTCTAATCGAAGTATACCGTGCTACTGGTGCAAACGTTTCTTCATAATCAATTCCCTCTTTTTGAGAGAAACCTCTAGCCACAAATCTTGCCTTGTACTTCTCTATACTTCCATCAACTGCATGTTTTATCTTGTAGATCCACTAGGAAGATACCACACTCTTGCCTTCTGGTTTGGGAACTATATCCCACACATCGTTCTTCATTATTGACTGGTATTCTTCCGTCATTACTTCTACCCATTCATTCTTCTGTACAACTTCTTCGTAGTTTGTAGGTTCTTGATCTATAAGATGACACCTCAAAGCTACATAGTTGGAAAATGGCTTGGGCCTCTTGCTTGTCCTTGTGGAGCCTTCAGGAGCTCCATATCTTTCTGCTTCTTGTATAATTTCTCTTGCCCAAGCAGGATTTCTCTTTCGTGATATCTCCATCGTAGAAGGTTCTTGTGGTTCTGTCATATCATGATCTTCAGGTGCTTCATCTTCACGGAGGAATGTAGCCTCTACATTTCTGGGAGGTGCATCTTCCTCATACACTTCTTCATGTTGACATTTTCTGGATCGCTTGAGCGCTGCTTCTTCATTGA
This sequence comes from Pseudotsuga menziesii, assembly GCA_001517045.1. Taxonomy (NCBI): domain Eukaryota; kingdom Viridiplantae; phylum Streptophyta; class Pinopsida; order Pinales; family Pinaceae; genus Pseudotsuga; species Pseudotsuga menziesii. The sequence goes on from LPNX010054415.1 coordinate 225,973, forward strand.
ATGTTACATCTCTACTGATTTCCATGTCATGGAATCCAAGAATGTAAATTCTGAATGCCTTGGATACTTCACAGTATCCAACAAATATTCCCTTCTTTCTGGAGGGGTCTAACTTGGTTCTTTTCTCCTTCGGGATATGAACATATACTGGACAACCAAATATCTTGAGGTGACTTACGTTAGGCTTCTTTCTCGTGGACATCTCTTCTGGAGTCTTGAATCCAAGGGCACTGTGAGATATTCTGTTTTGTACATAGACAACAGTTCTTGCTGCTTTTGCCCATAGGTGCATTGGAAGATCTTGATCATATATCATTGTCTTCACTGCTTCCATGATGGTTCTGTTCTTTCTTTCCGCAACACCATTTTGTTGAGGATTGTAGGGACTAGTTAGTTCCCTCTTGATTCCAACATCTTTACAAAAGGATTCAAATTCTTTTGAAGTATACTCTCCGCCATTGTCTGATCGGAGTGTCTTGATTCTTTTGTTTGAAAGATTCTCTATCAAGGCTTTGAATTCCTTGAATTTTTCAAACACCTCACTCTTTGCTTTCAAGAAGTATATCCATGTCTTTCTTGAATAGTCATCAATAAATGTAATATAGTATTCAAAACCACTCAAAGATGTGGAGGACATTGGACCACACACATCTGAATGAATCAATTCCAACGTACCTTTAGTTTTTGTTTCAGTCTTCGGAAATGGATTCTTGATATTCTTCCCTTCGCACATCCTTTGCAAATGCCTTCATGCTTGATCTTCAAGTCTGATAATTCCGTCACTACTTTTTTCACATGAGGTAGTGCTTTGTAATTGATGTGGGCAAGCCTTCTATGCCGTAGTTCACTCTGGTTAGTGGACTCATGAACAAGGGCTGTTTCTGAATGTCCCTTGAGTTTATACAGGCCTCCTTCTTCTTCACCGATGACAACTACATCTTCAATTGACTTTCCTTTGGGCCACATGAGTACTTGGCCATCTATGAATGCAACTCTGAATCCTTTCTTATCTAAAGCTGAGATAGAAAGTAAATTCTTTTTTAGACCTGGTACATATAAGACTTCCTTCATCTTCAGGGAATTTCCCAAATCAAGCTTGTAGCTTGCTTCACCAATTCCTTTGATAGGATATTGATAGTCATCTCCTAGAGATACTTTCTGAGGAGAGTTCTTTTCTTCAAGTTTTGATAGAGTTTTCTTCTGTCCCGTCATGTGCTTTGAAGCACCACTATCAATAAGCCAAGTGTCTTCTCCAGGTGTTAGAGACCCAGAGAGTGCAGAGAATAGTACATACTCTTCTACATCTTCTTCTCTTGCTTGCTTTCTTTGAGGTCCTTCCTCTTCTTCTTCTTCATCCTCATCTTTAGCTAGATGGGCATGATGTCTTTCGTTGTTGTTGTTCCTCTACTTGTATTCTTGTCTCTTCAAAGGACAATTTCTTGCAATGTGTCTTATCTTATCACAATGAAAACATTGAAAGCTGGAATAGTCCCTATTGGGGAGACTTTCTCTTGTTCTCTGGAACCTTCTGGGAGGTTGAGACTCCTTGTGGTTTCCCTTCTTGAAGTTGGGTTGACTTCTTCTTCTCTTGGTATGAGTGGCTAGGGATTGATCATCTTCCTTCAGTAGAGCTTCTCTATTTGCCACTCTAGTCTCCTCTTGAATACAATCTTTCCATACAATATCAAACTTCATGCTTTCCTTCCTGGCACACATCATTTGGATGAATGACTCCTAGGGTCTAGTGAGACCATTGAGAGCAGTCATAACCAACTCATCTTCATCAAGTTTGTCTCCAATGGCTTCTAGTTGTTCCTTGAACTGGGAGACCCTTGTGAAGTAGTCCTGGATGGATTTTCCATGACTTATCTTGGTGCTCTTCAATTGAGCTCTTAGATTCATCTTTCTATTGATGTTTCTTCCTTCATACATTCTGGCTAGGGCATCATACATTTCTTTCGGAGTCTTCTTGGAAGACACTTGAGGGATCAAGTGATCCTTGATAGAGCCAACAATAATCCTTTGTGCCCTAATCAGATCCTTCTTGTGTTTCTCCTTAGCTTCAGCCTCTTCAGGTTCTGCAACTTCATCCTTGATATATTTTTCAAGATCATTCTCCTTGAGAATGAGGCCAATTCTGTATTTCCATGCTCTGTAATTCTCTATGCCTTCTAGTTTGTCCTCAAGCTTGGTGCTTGGGACCGTCTTGTCAGGGGATCACAAAAAATTGAGATTCTGGAAAATGAGAAACTGATCTTACCAGGAGATGCGCTTGATTGAGGCGAGTTGACTGGTGTGCTTGGTTTTTGGAGATCTCAAGTCTACACCTTTCAAATCTTACTTGTGAGATTCAACACTGCAACTTCTAGCAGTTTTCTGGTCCAGAAGTCAAACTAGGGTTTGACTTTGTCGGAGATCTACTTCAAAAAATTTGATCTCAGGTTGAGAAGATGCGCTCTAGGAGGGCGCAACTTATCATGCAATCAGTTCTTTAAAATTAATTTTTTTTTCTTCTGAAACCCTAATTTCTTGTCGGGAGGAGAGAGAGGGCTTTTTCACCTTGTAAAAGTTGTCCTATTCAGGTTAGCTCTGATACCATGTTAAGATTCCATATGCTAAGCTAGATTATCAGCATTCAATTTCAATTTCATAACAAAAGCATATAGACAAGATCACTAAAAGAAACAGTATCACAAGATCAACACAGATTTACCCTGGGAAAACCCTAATGGGAAAAACCCAACAAAAGCTTCCTCAATATAGATGATCAAAAGATAAAAGATAAAACCCCAAACTGATCATTCTCCTTGCAGCTACAACTCTCTCTCTCTCTCTTATGCGCTACACAAGTGAGTGTGAGTATGTTCAAATGAGAAGCACCTCACCTCTATTTATATTCTTCAGTTCACTTGACATTTCACTCAACCAAGTTGGCCCCACTAAAATTGTCTGGGCCGACTTCTTTGGGAAGACTCAAACAACTTAGGGTGCTAATGATTCGACTTACAACGAAGGATTTTTCCTCATGACTCTACATGACTTAATGATTCTCTCGATAGGAACATCGGCGTATAATGAAATACTAAATGATTCTCCCGATAGGAACATCGGGGCACAATACACTTCGAAGTTACAATAATTCAACAGTACCAACTCCTGATCTGTTGCTCTGTTGAAATGAACTAGATCATCACCAAAATCATCTCAATGGACTCCTGAATCTCAGTCCCGGCAAGGAAAATATCAGGAACAAGACTCTGAAGTGGAATGAAGCTGTAGAGATCCATGCTGATACCTCACGTAAAAGTAGCCCATAATAGAAAAAGAGACAAGTCTGCATGATTCATCATGGAAGCCCTGCTGAAAATGTATATGTGATAACAGTGCTCTTCTTGTTTGATGCACCACTTGCCAAATCTGAGTTTGTATACCCTTGCAACTGCACCTCACCATCTGAAAGATATCTCTACCCATACTTCACTGTGCCCCTCCAGTATTTGAGCACACGTTTTGTTGCTACGAACGATCCCACCTCGACTCCACCATAAATTGACTCAAGGTGTTCACTATTAAACATGTATTTGGCCTAGTGTTGACCAGATACATTAAGGAACCTATTATTTGCTTATACAACATGGGATCCACCATATGTGAATCTAAAGTTGTTACTTTCTTTAGATTAGTGATCATAGGTGTGGCCATAGGTTTGTTGTCCTCCATTTTAAATCTCGATTGCATACTTAACCTACAAAAGGAAAATCTCCCTTGGTCTCTGCCAACATCTAACCCCATGAAGTAATGCATCATGCCAATGTCCTTCATTTTGAAATCGACTACCATACCTATCTTGCACCCTACAGTGAGCTTCTTTGAAACTATAAGAAACAATTCATCTACACACAACACAAAAATAAGCAGATTAGTTTCAACAAATATAAAATATAAGTTGGGATCTATTCACTTTTGGTGAAGCCCATACTCTGTAGGTATCCATTGATCTTGGAATACCATTCCCTCGGTGCTTTCTTAAGTCCATATAAGGCCTTTTTCATCCTGCAAACATGGGACTCCTTCCCACTGATCTTAAATCCCTGAGGCTTCCCTATGTACACTTCTTCCTCAATTATCTCATTGAAGAAAGTTGTTTTCACATCCATTTGATGTATCCTCAATCCCATAACAAAAATTAAAGACATCATTTCTCTAATGGAAGTGTACTTGGCGATTGGAGCAAAAGTGTCCTCGTAGTCCACTCCCTCTTTCTAGCAGAACCCTCTCACCAGAAACCTCGCTCTGTACTTATCTATGTTTCCTTTTGCTACATGCTTGATCTTGTAGAGCCACTTGGAAGTCACTGTTTATTTCCTCTCTGGTCTAGGAACAATGTCCCATAAATCATTCTTCTTGATAGAGGTGTACTCTACTATGGCTTCCTTCCAAACCTGCTGGTCAATTGCCTCTTGAAGACCGAGAGGCTTAGAATATATGATGCTACTCATCAATGCCTTGTAGTTTGGAAACTTCTTTGGATGTCTTCTCTCCTTGAATGGGCTCCTAGGTGGCTCAACATGCTCCCGAGCATCCCTTGATGTTTGAGTGAACCATCGAGGTCTCTTAACAGAACTAGTAGGGGTTGGTGGCTCCTTCTTTGCACCTGAAGGTCGTTTCCCCGAATTGGAAGCCATTGGTGATTGTTATTGCACATACTGTATTGGCATACTGCTACTTATTTTTGGTTTACTTCTGGGTGCAGACATATCCGATTTTCATAGTCTCTTTTTATTGTTGCTAGGACCTTCCATATGATGAGTGATGAGATGATGTTATTATGAGGCCATATTAATGCTATTCCATGTTTTACTGATGATGGTATACTCATGGATGTCATACTTCATTGCTACTGTATGATGTATTTGACTGTTTTGATTGATTTACATACCATGAACCAAAATGACTATTTGCAAGGACTATTCCCCCTTTTCGGCTTCATTTATAGCCTTATCTATATCATCCATATTAGTCCACTTTTGCTCTGCATCCCAATGGTCTACAGTTGACCTAATTGACTTATTCTCTCCTCATTTATGGATGTGTAATATCCCAAATACGGATATTCTCTAATGTTCTATGGTAGTGTTGATTCGCACACTCAATCTCATACAAAATTGCGAAAGAACTGTGCATGGAAACCTGTCATGCAAAAATGCCCTAAAATGTAGCTGAATTAGGGGTAGGGTTTTACAGAGAGAAATTAACACTTACCACTAATATTCTGGCTGATAATGACTCCAGAGATAGATGCATGCATAAAGATCCGGATAGGTGGTCTAGTAATGCTCCTTTCCTTCGGTGTTACCGCCCCGCAATATCGTAAGCACCCTCTAAATTGAAGGTGACATTTTTGTAGGAGGAGAGGTCAGAAAGGGCTGAAATTTTTTGAGCTTATCCGTCTGCTGATGCCGGAGAGATGGACTAGCACATGCGGAGGTTTGGTTGCCTCTAAGTGCCCTAGCGAATTGAATGGCAGTTCTGTTGTTGACGCCCCCAACTGCTCTATTTGGTTGATAGCTTCTCCAGGTGAGCAAACTGATGGCTGATAATCACTGTATGCCGTAGGATAGGAATGCTGAAAAAGAAGAAGCTGACATGCAGAGGAAAGACTGGGTTTTGTGGTCCCAGCGAATCCTTCTGTGGTTTCCCCGCTACTTCCGGCTGCAAAACGTGGATTTGCTAATAACCCTTCGGAATGTGTTGAATCTCCGAATACTGAAGGATATGATGAATGCAGTGGATAAACCTGGATGATCTATCCCAATAAGAGACTAGGGAAGATATCTCACTGTCGAACCCTCGCTAGCTGAAGACACCGTCCCCAACCCCAACTGCCACGGTTGCACGCTGTGCTGCTACTCGAAACTCCAAAATCAATCAACAATAATAATAGATACTTTCTTTAGTCTCATAACCCTCTTATATAGAGTCGCATGTACTTTTAGGGTTTCCGCTTCACTTTTGCATGCATGCGATTCTATTTTGATGTTGACTTTTAAGCCTAAAGAAACAAGGCTTCTTTTATCTGACTGATGAATTGACACTGAATGAATGTCTTGTTCTGCTCAAGTATCAAATGCCCTCAGTCAATTCCCTCTCATGCAGTACCCGCTCGAACATATGGGAATTAAGTAGGTTAGCGGGTGTTTTTGGATGCTTAATTAGAGGGGGACATTACAATCCTCCCCGCTTGAAATTGCTTGTTCTCAAGCAACTGCAAACTAGGATGCTGCAATATGTGCTCTCCTTCCCATGTGGCATCCTCCATAGGTAATTCCTTCCATTTCACCAGATACTCTCGAATCACCCTGTTTCAGAACTTCCTTTCTCGCATCTGTAGGACTTGCTCTGGAATCAGTACTAGTAGCCCTTCATCATCTAAGGGAGGTAACTCAGTGAATGGAGCAATGTGTTGTCCTAATGTTTTCTTGAGACTGGACACATGAAATACGTTGTGAATCTTGCTGTCCTCCGGGAGTTCTAGCTCATAAGCCACCTCTCCAACCTTCCGAATTACCTTGTAAGGACCGTAGAAGCAAGGTTTTAGTTTTTCCGCTCCTTTCTTCTTGAGGGAAGATTGCCTGTATGGTTGTAGCCGTAAGTATACCAAATCTCCTACCTCGAAGCTCCTCTCAACCCTATGTTTGTCTGCGTATAGTTTCTGTTGATTTTTTGTTGCCTGTAAGTTCTCCCTCAGGGCCTTAAGGATATCTCGACTGTCCTGTATCCAATCTTTGGCCTTGGGTGCTCTGCTGTCTCCAAAAGCTAGATCTGCGACGCTCAGTGCCTCATAGCCATACAATGCTTTAAAAGGTGTCATCCGGATAGACATATGGTAGGTGGTGTTATAGCAGTATTCCCCTAAGTGTAGCCACTTAATCCATGTCCTCTGTTGGCCTGCTACATAACTGTGCAGATACCCTTCAACCCACTTGTTGACAATCTCTGTATGTCCGTTGCTTTGCGGGTGATAGCTCGTACTTATAGCGAGTTTTGTCTCTACCAATCTGAATAGCTCCTGCCAGAAGGCACTGATGAATTTACTGTCCTGATCACTGACAATGATCTTGGGTAGCCCATGTAATCTGAAGACCTCTCTGAAAAATAACTCGGCTACCTGGGCTGCGGAGTAATCGGATGAGATAGCGAAGAAATGGGCAAATTTGGTTAGTCGATCTACCACGACATATAAGCAATCTCGCCCTTGGATCTTGGGCAACCCTGTAATGAAGTCCATGGAGATACTTTCCCACTTATGTTTAGGAATTGATAGTGGCTGAAGTAACCCTACTGGATGGATGTGCTCGACCTTGTTCTGCTGACTAATGCTGCATTCCCGCACGTGCTGCATAACTTCTCGCATGAGACCCTTCCATGAGAACCTCTCTCGGATCTGCCTGTAGGTCTTCAAGAAAGCCTGATGTCCTGATAATGGGGAGTCATGTAATGCCTGTATGATCTTCTTTTTAAAGGCTGATTCTGGGACGATGTGTATTTTGTTCTTGTAATAGATGATGTCATCAATAATTTTGTACCTATCATCCTGAATCTGTCCATCCAATAATTCGCAAGCAAATTTATTTTTGGAGTACTTTACTAAGAGAAGAGACCTCCAATCTGTGGATATAGTCATGAGAGATAATGAAGCAAGTCGTCTGGATAATGCATTAGCTACTATATTGTTCTTACCCTTCAGATACTCTATCTCGAAATCGTAGGCCTGCACCTTGCTGACCCATTTCTGTTGGCGCTCATTCAGCGCCTTTTGCTCCAAGAAGTACTTGAGGCTGTTATGATCTGTCTTGATTTTGGACTTGTTGCCCACTAGGTACTGTCTGAATTTAGTGAGAGCATGTAAGATGGCTAGCATCTCCTTGTCATATATGGAGTAGTGGCGCTCATAGTTTTTCAGTTTCTTGCTCTCGAATGCAATCGGGTGATGGTTTTGCATCAGTACTGCCCCTAGCCCTTCCCCTGATGCATCACATTCTACTTCAAATGACTGTGAGAAGTCTCGTAGTGCCAAAACTGAGCAAGAACTCATGATGACTTTCATCTCCTCAAAGGTTTTCTGTGCTAATTCTGTCCAGGTGAAGGCCCCCTTCTTTGTGAGATCAGTGAGTGGTGTGGCAAATTGGGAGAACCCCTTAACATACCTCCGGTAATATGTGCAAAGGCCTAAGAAGCCTTTCGGTTTCGTGACTGTTTTTGGCGTGGGCCAATCCCTGATAGCTCAGATTTTCTCCATATGAACCTGTACCCGTTTTGCACTAATGATGTGCCCTAGATATAACATCTCTTTCATGCCAAATTCACACTTAGACATCTTTGCGTAAAGTGAATGTTCTTCTAGAATGCTCAATACCTCATCTAAGTGTTTCAGATGCTCCTCCCAAGTTTTGCTGTAAATTGAAATGTCATCAAAGAATACTAGCAAATACTTACATAACTGAGCTTTGAAAGTATGGTTCATGCATGACAGGAAGGTAGCTGGAGCATTGGTGGGTCCAAAACGCATGACCAAGAACTCGTAATGACCATAGTGGCAACGAAAAGCTGTTTTAGAAATGTCTTGATCCCTCACTCGGATCTGGTGGTACCTTGAGCGAAGATCAATCTTTGAAAAGTATTTGGCACCCTACAGCTCGTCCATGAGTTCATCAATCCTGGGAATGGTATACCTGTTTTTAATGGTCTTTTTGTTGAGTGCTCTGTAATCCATGCACATTCGGTATGTGCCATCCTTCTTCTTAACTAAGACCACTGATGATGCAAAGGGACTAGAACTGGGCCGAATATATCCTAGTTCTATTAATTCCTTGATCGTCTTCTCAATCTCATCTTTATATCTTTTGGGATGCCGGTAAGGAGTGGTGATGACTGCCTGTGTCCCCTCCTCCATCTCAATGATATGCTCAAATCCCCTATCTGGTGGTCTACCTGTTGGAAGATCCCGAAATACCTTTTCGTGTTTCTGCAATAAGGCCTGCATATCTGCTGGGTGTTGGGTGTTGTCCTCTGGAGGTTTCCTAAAGGTGACTAAACATTTTGCTGACCATTCTATGTCATCCTGCCTGAGCACTGCCTCCATTCTCTGTGAAGAGATTAGTTTTGGGGGATAAGTGTTCATGCCCTCAAAACTACTCGTTTCCCATCTGGTCCCTAGAATTCCATTTCCATTGCTCGGTAGTCTGTAGTATATTTCCCTATTGAATAAAGCCATTGAATGCCTAATACTACATGTGTATCTGCCACATCCACTATATAAAATGAATCGGTCATCTGGTAGTTGCCTAATGTGACATTCAGTTTTGGAATCCAATAGTTGCACTCCATGCTAGAGTTTCCGGCTACTACTACAGTAAATCCCTCAAACTTCTCTGTGGGAATACCCCTCTTGGCCACCCATGCTGCATCAATGAAATTGCGGGTTGCTCCCCCATCAATCAATACTCCTGCTCCGTGGCTCTGTACTATTCCTCTAACCCCGAGAGTACGGAATCTAGGTACTCAAGATAGCGCAACAATAACTCCCTCTGGTGTATCACCTTGGAATGACTTCTCCTCTGTTGCCCGCAATTCTTTTGTTGTTTCCTGCTCGTAGTCCTCCCTTTCACTGTCTAAATATACCTCTATGTAGTGGGCTTTGGCCTTTCCTGAGCACCTATGTCCTGGAATCCATGGTTCCTGATAAGTAAAACACAATTTCTTCTGTCTCAAGTCTTTTCTAGTGTCATTGTCTAACCATGTTTTCTTCGGTAAGTCCTGCTGGAAAGGTTTCTTGTCCTTGTCCCTAATTGGAAAGTTGGTCTTGAGTGGAAACCTGTTCTTCAGGACCGAGTCTTGGAGATCTTTGGCTCGGATGATGGCATCCTGTAGAGTGGATGGTTTGTAGGCTTTCACCCACCTTCGTAGAGGTTCTGTCAAGGCCTCAGTAAACAACATAGTCATCCTGCTTTCGGACACATCTGTCACCATAACAACTACCCTTTGGAACTCTGAGATGAAGGCCTCGACACTACCTGTTTGATTGAGTTGAGCCAACTCTCTGAAATGTATCTCTGGATCTTTCCTGTCGAACCGCTCCATGAGTTTCTGAGTGAACTCACTATAGTAGTTGATGGTGCTGTTATTAGAATTTGAATGCCATTAAGATATTCAAGTAGAGAGTTCTGATAATGTTGCAGCAATTGAATGGAGAATGAACATACAAACTAAGCAAAACAAACCACACAGAAAACATACAAGTATTGCTCAGGAATTTACAGTATATTCATCATAATAATATCCGGTGTTACAATGTAGTATACATAGGTAGAATTCGAATGCATGAGTAATGAATTTGAATCCTTCAAGTGGATAAGTTTGTATTTAACTGAATCTCTAACTCAAGGTCTCCAAATCAATATCGGAGTCCAAATAGACAACTCCCCGATGACCAATAACTCCAACAAGCAGTAACAACTAGCTAACTCAATGCAACTGAGTGTGGTAGGTAGGTAAAGCGCTCCTCCCCATGCAACCATGCATTATCCATGCATTAGTAGCGCTAGCCTAACTGACTGTGAAGTAACTGATTGTAACTGGGGGCTAACTAAGACTAACTAGTTCTAACACCAACTGACTGAAGTAGGTTGGTGCCGTGACTCCCAGTGGCTCCTAAAATGTAGGGATTGGTCTAGGAGGCGCCCTAACTGATGCATACACATGCAGTAAATGGCAGTTAACCTCTAGTAGTGTTCCCCACACTTCAATGACTCGTGGCCCTATTGGGCCAAGTGGACCCAATTACACTAGTGGACCCATTTAATTAATTTAAGGTTTCTAAGTTAGGCAATAATTAATCTAATAGACATTTGACCAAGGGAGGATTAATAATCCTAACAGCTGTGACCCAATGTCAGTAATCCGTGGTACCACCACTCATGAGCCTCTTCGTCCAGGTGGAGTGTAGCCAATTTAATGGCATCTATTTCTGTCATGGGATTGAGTTGGAAATAGGTATCCAACTTCTGAACCCATATCCTCGCTGAACCTCCGCAAGTCCCATCAAAGTTTGGGATGGTCAACCTGCCCAAGGTTTTTTGCAACTCATAGTTATGATTGAATCCCTTGTTGAAATTCCTGGGTCTGTACCTACTCTTCATGTTGCAAAAATCCGATAAAGACATGGCTGCATGAAATTTATCCCCTAAGTCCCTGTATTCTTGCAAATAGGTCCCAAAGGGTTCACTAGGCTCTACCTGCATGACTGGACCTGCTACTGCATCTGCCAAGAAGTGAGGCATAGTAGGCCTGTTGGAAGGTCTGTTATATATGTGGGTTGTGTTCTGCATATTGGTGTATGCATGTGTTCCCACTACTGCTTGTAGACCCTCTATCTACCGGTGAGAGAGGTGTACTGCTATTACCTGGTTTTGGTTTCGCCGATAATCTGTTGATTGTATTAAGAACGTCCTTTTTCCCTTTGGCTAAGTCTTGCAATGCGCTTACTAGGTTGCGAAACTCCATTCTGTCCTCATCTTCTCCTGTTCCTTTTCCCCTAACAGAGTGTATACTTGTTGGGTCCATGTCTGAGTTGGTATCTTCTAGTTGGATATCCTCAAATTCCTCTATGTACCTACTCTTTCTTGTCCTATAGGTTACAAAAGTGTCCTCTTGCATATTCATCTACTTCTGATGTTCAAGCCCACAACTGGCAAGGAACATGCTCTGATACCACTGTAATAACCCAAATGCTGATATTCTCTAATGTTCTATGGTAGTGCTTATTCGCACAGTCAATCTCATACAAAATTGCGAAATTACTGTGCATGCAAACTTGTCATGCAAAAATGCCCTAAAATGTAGCCGACTTAGGGTTAGGGTTTTGGAGAGAGAAATTAACCCTTATCACTGATATTTCGGCTGATAATGACTCCAGAGATAGCTGCATGCATAAAGATCCGGATAGGTGGTCTAGTAATGCTCCTTTCCTCCGGTGTTACTGCCCTGCAGTACCGTAAGCACCCTCTAGACTGAAGGTGACGGTTTTGTAGGAGGAGAGGTTAGATCGGGCTGAAATTTTTTAAGCTTGTCCGCCTGCTGATGCCAGAGAGATGGACTGGCACATGCGAAGGTTTGGCTGCCTCTAAGTGCCCTAGTGAATTGAATGGTAGTTCTGTTGCTCACGCCCCCAACTGCTCTGTTTGGCTGATAGCTGCTCCAGGTGAGCAAATTGATGGTTAATAATCACTGTATGTCGTAGGATAGGCCTGCTAAGAAAGAGGAAGCTAACATGCAGAGGAAAGACTGGGTTTTGTGGTCCCATCGAATCCTTCTGTGGTTTCCCCGCTACTTCCGGCTGCAAAACATGGATCTGCTAATAACCCTTCGGAATGTGTTGAATCACCGAATACTGAAGGATACGATGAATGCAGTGGATAAACCTGGATGATCTATCCCAATAAGAGACTAGGGAAGTTATCTCACTGCCGAACCCTCGCTAGCTGAAGACATCGTCTCCAACCCGAATTGTCGCGGCTGCACGCTGTGCTGCTGCTCGAAACTTCAAAATCAATCAACAATAATAATAGATACTCTCTTTAGTGTCATAACCCTCTTAAATAGAGTCTCATGTACTTTTAGGGTTTGCATGTCACTTTTAGGGTTTCTGCTTCACTTTTGCATGCATGGAATTCTATTTTGATGTTGACTTTTAAGCCTAAAGAAACAAGGCTTCTTTTATCCGACTGATGACTTGACACTGAATGAATGTCTATTCTGCTCTAAGTATCAAATGCCCTCAGTCAATTACCTCTCATGCAGTACCCGCGCGAACCTATGGGAATTAAGTAGGTTAGCAGGTGTTTTTGGATGCTTAATTAGAGGGGGACATTACAATATGTCACCTTTTGTGCTTCTTGTTATCTCTCCTGTGTCTTAGGTTGTTGTGTTGTAGTGAACCTTTAGTACAGGATGCTTTTGGGTAGATCCCCGTGGAAGACTATCAATAGTCAGGTAGCACTACAAGTTGAGAATCCTAATGTAGGAGGTTCTCGAGTATGCTCCCCAAGGATGGCTATCACAACAAGGAAACTCAAGAAATGAGCAATTGCTTCTCTGAAAATCAAAATAAATGTAATCCCTGTCAGGATTATGGCCCTGAAAAGACTTTTGAACTTCTGTTCACTGATAATGAACAAGTGACTTGTTCACAACTTTAGTGGCTCATTGGAAATCCACCTAAGCACAACTTAGTGGATAACAGGGATCAAGGGGGAAAGGTATCTCATAACATACTCCCTGTGATAAGACACTTGTTCTTCTCTGCTATTGGCATGGTTGGTCAAACTACAAAGGATCCCATACTCCTTTATCATGAGTCATTCAGTCAACCTAAGCCAATTCACATTCTAATGTGGTTCATCATCCGTATCCACCTCAAAGAAGAGCTAGTCCTTGTAAATGCTTTGATGTTAACATGGTAATGGTATGTTCCTAAATCATTAATTCGATGAATTCATTGAAAATAAGTATGGGGTATATTATCATGTTTCTCATGACTATGCTATATGATGAATCACAATAAACAATAAAATGCATCATGATTACTATGTACATTGATTATGCACATGTACATCATTACTGTTGGTCTATCTAGGACGTTCTCTACTCATGATCCATCTAAGATATGTTTTGATTACAGTAGAGCATCATCTTGCTACTACAAAGATATCATCATGCCTTCTTCAGAGCTATTGGATTCAGTAACAGTTAGTTAGTGTTATATAGTGGTCAGTCCCATTCACTAAGGGACTAACATCATATCTTTTGTTGTACATGGGATCTGTGCTTTTTGGGCACATATTTAGCTACCCTTTTGGCCACTTATTCAAGTGTATGCCATCAAATTGATCACTATTGCCACATATCAATCACTTCTATAGGGTGGTGGCTATATTGCTCAATGTTGTACAATCTTGATTTTCATGACCGTGCATGGATTTGATGCACTTAGTATTTTCCAGATCTACTAATGGATTTGGATACCCATTTGGACCTACTTTCAGCCTACAAGGTTGCATGTCAGAATGCTTTTCTAGGTTGGTTAGATCTACAGGGGTCACTCCGATAGTATCATCAAGCAGCCTGTAGCTTTCATGAATGTGCATGGTTTTGATCCAACCTCCAGATGCCCAACAACTTGTTTTTTTTGGGCACCCATTTGGCTCTTTTATCTAGCCGTACCCCCAGATTCCCTAGCGACCTCCTATTTCAATGGTTTTTAGCTAGTAGGGGGGTTTACATGCACATTTAAGCAAGTTGATAGACTCTTACAAGATATTACTATGGTTTTTCTAGTTTATTTTCCTAAGTTGATGCAAATATTATTACTAGAGACTATCTGAGTGCACTTTATGGTATATTTTGATGTTGACGTGCACTTTACTATTTTTCATAAGGATTACTACATTACTACTATAGAGGTCGATTTTCCTATGTGGTACTTGGGCACACATGTTGAGGCACGTCTTGATGATTTGGCACCTTGGCACACATGTTGAGGCCTATTGGGGCCATCATGCCTCTATCTCACTTGATAATTAGATCTCAACCCTTGATTACTAATTCTCACATGGATCGAACCCTCCTCATGCATGGATCGTTTCACTCAACGAGTTAGCTAAAGGAGACTTATTTGACCAACGATTTGCCTTGGGAGGATGGCTTATGGTATTTACTATTGGCACATGGTTTTATCCTTTCTCATGGTTTTTTCTCTTGGTTTTGAGGATGCACATGGTACTTGGCATTATTCAACTATTATTTATATGGTCCAAAGAGATCCACCCTTTTGAGACAACAACTTAGCATTTCCTCATTGTGTTGGCTTGGATCTAGCATATAAATGAAAGATCTTAGCCATTGACTTGCATTTGCTCATCTCTTGAGATCTACATCATTCATTGTACTCATGGACATAGTCCAAAATCATATTCGCCCTCCTTAACCTATAAAGGAGAGGCCATTTTCATTGTAACTCATTGGTTTGGAGAGTCTATAATGAAATAATATTTGATTTGGGATTACTGGTGGAAATTTAGTGTTCTTATGTGCTTCATAGTAATAGATCTAGTGGATTTTCAAGTTTGCAGTATTCATGTTATCTGTAAGAAGCATAAATATTAAATAAATCATAAATAGTCAACATTAATAGATAATAATAATTATTAATAAACACTAGTAACTAAAGATGACTAAGGGATGCAACTCTTCGTGAACAGTCATCTAGGTGCCTTCAAAAATTATATACATATGACAATCTCATTGTATTGTAATCATATTAGTGAAGCATGACTTGGGACTGACTCACGAGTACTCGCGAGTTTGGACAAGTAGAACTCCAACTCGAGTAACTGGAAAAGACTCGTCCCATACTTGCAGAACTTGAGAAACTCAACATGGACTCGCCTAAACTCGACACAGACTTGCCTGAAAACTCAGCACAAAAAGCACCCCATGGACGCCAACTGTTATGCAGTTTGGCTTGATAGATTTTGGAGAGAAAAATGACATCAGATAGGTTATAAAGGGCTCATTCATCAGTCGCTCATTCATTTAGTTGTGGTAGTTGAGAAGTAGAAGGAGGTCACTCATTGGTGCTACAATGCTACTGCTTAGTGGTGGAGGAGTGTGTTGCCGTTATCTTCACTGAGATCGCAGTCTTAAGGAGTTTTGAAGGAGGTTGTTGTCTGCTCATTTGTTAGTGGTTGTTGTCTGCTCATTCGTTGGTGCTTCACTAGAGGAGGCCGGTGTTGGAAATAGTGCAACTTTGAATGTTATTTTTATTCATTACGGGAGTAGATATAAATGTAATTTATTAGGTAAACCCTTGAAAGGATCAATGCAAACCTTGGGGTGAAATCGCACGAAGAAAATATTTATAAAATGGAACTTTTGTATTCCCCAAGACAAGTCGGCCCAGTGGGTATTCTGCCCCAAGCAATGGGAAGAACTGCCCGAGTCAAGTCAGCCTCGGTAAGACAGTCAAGTTGTCCCCAGTAAAAAGTCAATTGAAAAATCAGTATAAATAGGAGGCGCCCCTCCTCATTTGACATATCACTCAAACTAGTTCGCTCCACCCTAAGTAGGTTCGCTACTTCAGCTAGGAAGACTGTTTCTGGGGTTTTCCAGCATAAAAGAACTTCTCTCTAATATCTTAGGGGTCCATGCTAGTACTACCTGGATGTACATCGATCTCTATTGGAAGGTCTGAGCTTGGGGGTGACATTAAGTTGTCTATGGTTGGGGATGATCTAGAATCATCATGGTTAAATGAGCTCCACATATTGTTTTTGTGCTTTGTCTTTCTTTTAATGATCTTGGTTTTACAACTGTC
Organism: Pseudotsuga menziesii; assembly: GCA_001517045.1. Taxonomy (NCBI): domain Eukaryota; kingdom Viridiplantae; phylum Streptophyta; class Pinopsida; order Pinales; family Pinaceae; genus Pseudotsuga; species Pseudotsuga menziesii. The sequence goes on from LPNX010054415.1 coordinate 242,405, forward strand.
AAAATCTAACATGGTATCAGAGCAATGTGTTATCACATATATAGTAGCCAGGCTACCATATTCTATTTTTCAGACACAGTGCCTTTTTTTAGCGAGATCTCTTACATATGAGATGCTAAGATGAGCAGTTTTGACGGATCATTATTGTATTAGTGGACTATTGTACTCTTCCATGTCAGGACCGAGTCTCAGGACTCTCAAATTTGAGGACCGATGTAGCCATTTAGTCATTACAGAGCAGTTATTGATGCCTAGTTTTATATCAGTGCTTTCTCATTGGACAGATGATGTTTCAGATGGATTATATGCATGATTATGACTCAGCTTTTTATATTGTGTTATGGTTATCATTGCTCTTATACTCATTTTGGTGACATGTATTAACATGTGGTGTCATGATCTGGCGGTCATAGTTATATGGACTTGGATGTATTTGTATTTATGTATTGATGTTCATACTCTGACTTTGAAGTTCTTGATCTATACTCATTGGTTTTACCCTCCCTAGGGAGAATAGAGGTAGTCATTCCCACCATTGTTTTGGCTTGCTAGTGTTGGCTTCATCATTCACTATCTCCACCCATCCATTACCTTCCAGTTTAGTTTTCAACCCGACTTACTTATTGACTTATGGCATGGAGGACCTTTTCCCCCGCTAGAACCTTTGTTGGACAAGCTTCCCTGTTTATATTGTGTCTTGGCTCTGAGCTGGTGACAAAACTTGCCTTTGGTGAGTTGGATTGTATGCCTAAATCATTTTGGTTGGTTGTCCCGATGTTTGGCACTGTGCAGAACTCCCCCTGGTCACTTGAGATGTTGTTGGCTAAAACTGAAAGCTCATGTACTACCTGCGTTGGAAATATTATATATGCGCCCATGGAAAATGAAAATGCTAAAACTGTGTTTCTTAACATATGTGAAAAAGGGCAAGAGCAATGAAATGCTAAAATACCCCTTGAAGGGTATAAGAAAAGGTCCAAATAAGCAATGGTTAAAAATATGTTATATCCAAATATTGCTGACCTTATAAAATAAATATGTCCCGGATAAAAGCTACGATTAGCTGTGCTTTTTAGCATCGGTGAAGTCCTAAAGGGTCATATAGGCCAAAAAGGCCATGGAAATAAAATTGATGATCCTAATGAAACTGGATCAAGCTTGATGTAGTCATGATGCCTAAGTTGAATAAGCACTCTCTAAACAACTCAACCATTTGTGAGGCATTGCCATTCCCTATGTTGTTGTTTGTCCGACATTGGTTATAGTGAGTATTCCCTTTCCATATCCAAAGTGTCATGATGTTAAGTAGGAAGTCATCCTTTGCCTTAGCCTTGTCAATTTCATTTTTCACCCTTCACTAGCAAATTGACTACAACTATGAAGTGAGTATAGTCCTGAAAGTTTAGTCTGAGTAATAATAAATAAAGCCTTATATATGTATTGGTTGATGTACCGCCAGTGAAAAGACTGCTACTTGTGGTGATTGTTGCTTGAATGAGTTGTAGAGCATGTCTTAGCCTTATAACACTTGCAGCAGATGGATGATAGTCTGAGTTATTATTGGTGTCTGATCATTTACATATGGTTATATTGTTTATTGGATATGGTTGATGATCAGGTAGAGACCTGTGAGGGGTATGAGTATATACCCTATATGGATTGGGACTCTCTGAGTCTAATGAGACAGTTTATTTCCATTTCCGGGCACTTGCAGATACGATCAGGCTCATTCTGCCTTTCTGATGCAGTTTTTCTTCACAGGTTGATATGTCTGAGCAGGGAGATGTTTCAGTTGGATCTCCTAGGGCGTTGTATGGGCGTAGGGGTTGCAGCCACTTGTTTGTACCATAGTACCCCCATCCCAGAGAGCTTGGAGGGCTCAGTTTGACAACGCAGGCACCCTAGGAGGCTGTTTTGGCAGGTTCACGTTTCCTGAGGCAGATTAAAAAATGATTAAATGGCTATTGAAGAAATCGATTTGGGCTAATGAGGCAAGGAAATGACATGGGATGAGTCATAATGATGAGAGTGATGTCCTCCACACCTTCTCCAGCAGTTGCAGCACCTGATTGGGCCCACACCTATTTTTTGGGCATTTTTATATTATTTTGTGGAGCTTTTGGGAGGCTCATGATTTCCTCAAGGAAGCACAAAGTCAAAGAATTAAAATATTATATTATTTTATTGTGCCATGGGGAGACCCAGAGGGCGTTAGTCAACACTCCATGCACCCACCATGTGCTTCGTTTATTTCTTGTTGAGTGGGGTACCCTCTTTATGAGTGATTTAGTCCACTTTGGTACTTTATGGTTATATTGATCCATGTATTGTATGTTGAGCTCATCTCAACCATTGATTATAACATTTTATCTTTTAATCTTAGCCACTCGTTTTGAAAGTGGCTAGGATTCGGTTATGATTGTGGTTTTCTCATTTCTATTTAAAGGAGAGAGCTTCTCATTTGTAAGGGGTCTTTGGCTCTTGGATCTGAATAATAGAAAGATTTTTCGTGGGTATTTTCTGGATCTGCTTTGCATCTGATGTTCTCAAATGGTGATTGGATAGTCTTCTGCTTCCTAGCATTGTGGAAATTCATGTGAGATCTATATTTTTTCTGCTATCATTGTCTTGTCTACAGGAGGACGTTTTGGCTGGAGCGTTTTTGCAGGGGGACCTCAACTCGTTTGGTTATCTTCGTCTTGGATCAAGGGGTTTTCATTAGTTTTATTGTGATCTATGATTACTTCTTTTTACTTTCCAATAGCATTTAATTTCTTTATCTTGTCTTAGCAAATATGATATTGTTGACGTTTGCTCATGCAGGGTAGGGGGCGCATTGGTGGCTTGGAGCTTACATCCGTCAGAGAAATCACTTAGATCTTCCAGAATTGATTGGGATAGCAAGGATCATCACTGTTAAGACTTCTACAAGCATTTCCAGGTACGATCCAACATGTAATTTTCTTCTCTTTAACAGATCTGAATCCATTGTACTTGTTTTCCTTCCATTTTTTTGAAAATTCTGAAAATACTAAAAAACCCTTAAAAATATTAAATCCGGGAACCGTCCGATCTTTGGCCAAACCGCTGCTGGGTTTCATAGATCGGGCCTCCCCTTCAGTAAATCTTCTGCAACGCTGGTCCAATTCCTGCTGGTTTGACCTAGATCTGAATTTTGGTCTAAAAACTGCATAGCGCCCCCACTGAAAATTTTACCTGCTAGGGTTTTGACTTTTTCTGATTTCTGACTTCATAGACTGATAGATCGGGTCTCACACAGTTCAAATCACCCTCAACGCTGTCCAGATTCATGACAGTGTGACCTAGATCTAAGTTTTAGACTGAAAACAACCCTTATGCCATCACTGAAAACTGGACCTTTCCGGAGTTTACTGTTTCCGAAATCTGACAAGCTAGGCTGATAGATCAGGTCTTGAGCACTCTAGAACACCCCTAACGCTGAGCTAGATTCAGCCTCCTTTCCCTAGATCTGAAGAAATCAGTTTTTCACCCCCTCATCCTCAATCATCAACTTTGACTTTTTCAAGATCTGAGTTTTTCCAAATTTCTCTGAACCAAGTGTGTAGATCAGCCCCTCCTGGTCCCATTTCACCTTCAACGCTGAGCTGATTGTCTACTGGTGGCCTCAGATCTATAGACTTGTCTTCTCCAACCCTAGCGCTAACCTTCCTTGACTGAATTTCTGCCCAAACTGAGCCATTTGGACCAAAACACTTATCTGGGTCCACAGATCAGGATCTACCCTAGGTGGGTTTACCTCAATGCTGGGTGTATACTGACTCCTTTTCCCAATGCATGAAAGGCACTGATCTTCCATCCTTAGCGCTAGCCCTTAATTGATCTCTTCCCCTTGATATTGGTTGTTCCTTGATGACTCAGACAATCACACCTATTCATCTTCTTCGTTGAGTCTATTAGCCAGGTACTAGATAGTCCCGACTATTTTCCTGCCCATCCTGCCTCGGTTACGTTTCCCAAGGCAGAGATCATCTTCTTTAGTTGCTAGTACCAAAACCCTAGATCTAACCATTTCCCCAAAGGTCATCCAATTACTGCTTTGGATTAGCTAATACATTGCTGAGGTCCTGATCCATCTATTGAATCCTACTATAGATCTAGAGTTTCTGAACACCTTACGCCTTATGTACCTCAAAGTGCTTTTGATCTGTTCTGGTGTCTAGGTCTGATCTCTCCTGTCGGGAGCAGATCCGGGTCTCCCCCGTTGTTGTCTTGGACTTAGATAACATAAAGCGAAGACTGCTTTGATTGGTGTGACAACCATCCATTTGGGAGTCTAGGCAGTCTTGATTCCACCTCCTAGGTTGCTTGGCCCTCTACCATCCATCCTGGATCTACCTCACAGGAAACTACAAGGTTGGTGATAACATTTTGGCCCCGTTGCCGGGGAGGTAGAGGCCTACCTTGGTTCAACATACCTCACCTTGCCCTACGACATATCTTTTATTGGTGAATTACTTGTGTGGTTCACCTGGCGACTCGACCCTGTGACTCTACTGAGGACCGTACCCAACTTATTAATCTTAAGTTCCTAGAACATCCCATTCTTCACAATGAACTCGAATTTATTTGTCTAATTTTTCAACGAAATCAAAGAAAATCCAACCTAGCTTAAAAGACAACTTCTATCTCAAATGGACTTCTCTGAAATCTATGAGGCATCTCATCCTATGCCAAAAAGATACATTAAAGGGTTGCTTCATTTCTTTGCAAATTCAACCGAATCAATGGAAAGCCACTTGGATGCTTGTTGGTGTTATATGGAATCCATGGGCGCAGAACATGAAGATGTCTATATGTGAGCCCTTTGTGATTCCTTAGGAGGTAATGCTGATTATTGGTTATACACATTAGCACTAGAATCCATCACCGGATATGACATGTTTACCGATTTATTAAGAAAAGAATGGGGTGAAAGCATTGATGAATCCATACATCCAAATAATGATTGTGTTGTTGAAGATCAATCTGATAAAGATAATCAGGATAATCATGTTGAGATAACTGACGATATTCCTCATCAAACTGATTCCTCCTCTCCCGATCCAATAGTGGACATGCCTTTGAATGACTCTTCGATGCAAGAGAGTGACGATGATCAAATCTCGATCTTTCAGGATTATGACCTTGATATTGATATAGAAGGGGAACTTATTAAAATCTTGTCATCATTAGCTCAGGAAGGAGAACAAAATGATCACTATCAAGAAACATCTTTAATTGAGCCTTCCATTGGTGAGGTCATTCAAGAGCTTTTAAAAGAGCTACTCCATAGTCATTGCATAATTGATAATAATTTGAGTCAGTATCCAACCTATATGAATCTGGATTCAGACCTTGATCATATCACTGCAGAAGAAGAAAGGTTGAAATTAATCAAACTTCTGTTGAAGAACAATTTTGTGGTCATAGTGTGATTGAAGAGCATGCTTGTAAGAGGGATAGGGAAACTAAAACTGAACTTATTGATGTTTTTTATCTAGAGTTTAAAAAAGAACAATCACATGATGATATGATTGTAAGTGAACTTGATCAAGAACATTGCAATGAGGATCCTTGTCCTGATAGTATCAATAGAATTCTTCATTCAATCCTTAATCAGAATATGTTAGCTCAATGTGTGGATACTGACCTTGTTTCGAATCTTGAAATCACTCCTGGAATTAATTTAAAAGCTCTTTCTTCTCATCAAATTCCGAGATCAATTATTTCAAGTTTGGGAGAAAATTTTTGATCCACCCTCTTGTCCCAAATTTTTAACTCTTTTGGTATGGGTTTGTCTTTTAATCAAGTTGTTACTTTCAAAATCTCTAACCAAGATTTTAAGCATTATCACGTAAGTGGGGAAACGACACTTCATATCTCTTCTCAGTCATCCATAATGAATAATTTTTTTCAACTTGTAAATTTGTATTATGGATGGTTGGAGGTGTATAAAGATCATTTTTATATTTTCTCCATTTTTAAACAACAAATGGGCTTGATTTCATTCACAGTTTCATTACATTACAACTTGTCCCCATTTGATTCTCCTGGAGTGAATAGAATTGAATGTCGTAGTAGGGTAGAGGAGAAAACAAAGAACCGTTTGAAGTGGCTGAGTCATCAATCATATTGTCTTCCTCCATCAAGAACGAACTTGCATACCTTTTATGACCCGATCAGCATCTTGATGGATGAGTTTTTAGAAATTCAATCTCATCCCTGGCATGATTTCATTTCTCTTGATCCATATTTTTCTTTGATTTTCAAACAATAAGTTATAATGGCCTCAATTTTCATCTACATTACTTACAAGCCATTTTTAACTTGTTTTATCATTAACTATAAAGAAAGCTCAATAGATTTGTTCAGCAAGTGGTTCCCGGCAGTAGTGTAGAATCTTGCATCTTTGCCTGAAGCTCGTCGTTGAAGCTCTTAGTGTAATTTTGATTCCAGCAAAATAAAAATCAAACTTTTATTAAAAGTTATCGTTATAGATTAGATTTATTTTTCAGCTTTTCAGTTTCATGCATCTTTATTTTCAGTATTTTATATATTATTCACATTTCGTTCTGACGACCGGTCTGCGAGTTTGGTATAGCTCTGGACATGCTGCAGGTAGTCAGTGACATTGTTGGTAGCGGTTGCAGAGTTGGATGGATTGATCGAGGATGCGAGAAGCAGAGTACGGGGACCAAAGATTTTGAGGTTCTCAAGCGCTCTTTTCAGAAGAGCACTTGTCCCAGCTGCAGCTAGATGTTATCACATATATAGTAGCCAGGCTACCATATTCTATTTTTCAGACACAGTACATTTTTTCAGCCAGATCTCTTACATATGAGATGTTGAGATGAGCAGTTTTGACGGATCATTATTGTATTAATGGACTATTGTACTCTCCCATGTCAGGACTGAGTCTTAGGACACTCAAATTTGACGAGCGATGTAGCCATTTAGTCATTACAGAGCAATTATTGATGCCCAGTTTTATAACAGTGCTTTCTCATTGGACAAATGATGTTTCAGATGGATTATATGCATGATTATGACTCAGCTTTTTATATTGTGTTATGGTTATCATTGCTCTTATACTCATTTTGGTGACATGTATTAACATGTGGTGTCATGATCTGGTGGTCATAGTTATATGGACTTGGATGTATTTGTATTTATGTATTGATGTCCCTACTATGACTTTGAAGTTCCTGATCTATACTCATTGGTTTTACTTTCCCTAGGGAGAATAGAGGTAGTCATTCCCACCATTGTTTTGGCTTGCTAGTGTTGGCTTCATGATTCACTATCTCCACCCATCCATTACCTTCCAGTTTAGTTTTCAACCCGACTTACTTCTTGACTTATGGCATGGAGGACCTTTTCCCCGCTAGAACCTTTGTTGGACAAGCTTCCCTGTTTATATTGTGTCTCGGCTTTGAGTTGGTGACAAAACTTGCCTTTGGTGAGTTGGATTATATGCCTAAATCATTCTGGTCGGTTGTCCCGATGTTTGGCACTGTGCATAACTCCCCCTAGTCACTTGAGATGTTGTTGGCTAAAACTGAAAGCTTATGTACTACCTGCATTGGAAATATTATATATGCACCCATGGAAAATGAAAATGCTAAAACTGTGTTTCTTAACATATGTGAAAAAGGGAAAGAGCAATGAAATGCTAAAATACCCCTTGAAGGGTATAAGAAAAGGTCCAAAAAAGCAATGGTTAAAAATATGTTATATCCAACTATTGCTGACCTTATAAAATAAATATGTCCCGGATGAAAGTTGCGATTAGCTGTGCTTTTAAGCACTGGTGAAGTCCTAAAGGGCCATATAGGCCAAAAAGGCCATGGAAATAAAATTGGTGGTCCTAATGAAACTGGATCAAGCTTGATGTAGTCATGATGCCTAAGTTGAATAAGCACTCGCTAAACAACTCAACCATTTGTGAGGCACTGCCATTCCCTGTGTTGTTGTTTGTCCAGCATTGGTTATAGTGAGTATTCCGTTTCCATATCCAAAGTGTCATGATGTTAAGTAGGAAGTCATCCTTTTCCTTAGCCTTGTCAATTTCATCTTTCACCCTTCCCTAGCAAATTGACTACAACTATGAAGTGAGTATAGTCCTGAAAGTCTAGTCTGAGTAATAATAAATAAAGCCTTATCTATGTATTGGTTGATGTACCGCCAGTGAAATGACTGCTACTTGTTGTGATTGTTGCTTGAATGAGTTGTAGAGCATGTCTTAGCCTTATAACACTTGCAGCAGATGGATGATAGTTTGAGTTATTATTGGTGTCTGATCATTTACATATGGTTATATTGTTTATTGGATATGGTTGATGATCAGGTAGAGAACTCTGAGGGGTATGAGTATATACCCTATATGGATTGGGACTCTCTGAGTCTAATGAGACAGTTTATTTCCATTTTCGGCCACTTGCAAATATGATCAGGCTCATTTTGCCTTTCTGATGCAGTTTTTCTTCACAGGTTGATATGTCTGAGCTGGGAGATGTTTCAGTTGGATCTCCTAGGGTGTTGTATGGGCGTGGGGGGTGCAGCCACTTGTTTGTACCATAGTACCCCCATCCCAGAGAGCTTGGTGGGCTCAGTTTGACAATGTAGGCATCCTAGGAGGCTGTTTTGGCAGGTTCATGTTTACCGAGGCAGATTAAAAAATGATTAAATGGCTATTGAAGAAATCAATTTGGGATAACGAGGCAAGGAAATGACATGGGATGAGTCATAATGATGAGAATGATGTCCTTCACACCTTCTCCAGCAGTTGCAGCACCTGATTGTGCCCACACCTATTTTTTGGGCATTTTTATATTATTTTCTGGAGCTTTTAGGAGGCTCACGATTTTCTCAAGGAGGCACAAAGTCAAAGAATTAAAATAGTATATTATTTTAGTGTGCCATGGTGACATCGAGAGGGAGTTAGTCAACACTCCATGGACCCACCATGTGCTTCATTTATTTCTTGTTGAGTGGGGTACCCTCTTTATGGGTGATTTAGTCCACTTTGATACTTTATGGTTATATTGATCCGTGTATTGTATGTTGAGCTCATCTCAACCATTGATTAGAACATTTTATCTTTTAATCTTAGCCACTCGTTTTGAAAGTGGTTAGGATTCGATTATGATTATGGTTCTCTCATTTCTATTTAAATGAGAGAGCTTCTCACTTGTAAGGGGTCTTTGGCTTTTGGATTTGAATAATAGAAGATTTTTTCGTGGATATTTTCTGGATCTGCTTTGCATCTGATGTTCTCAAATGGTGACTGGATAGTCTTCTGCTTCCTAGAATTGTGGAAATTCATGTGAGATCTATATTTTTTCTGCTATCATTGTCTTGTCTACAGGAGACGTTTTTGCAGGGGGACCTTAACTCGTTCGGTTATCTTCGTCTTGGATTAGGGGGTTTTCATTAGTTTCATTGTGATCTATGATTACTTCTTTTTACTTTCCGATAGCATTTAGTTTCTTTATCTTGTCTTAGCAAATCTAATATTGTTTTCGTTTGTTCATGCAGGGTAGGGGGCGCATTGGTGGCTTGGAGCTTACATCCGTCATAGAAATCACTTGGATCTTCCCGAATTGATCGAGATAGCAAGGATCATCACTGTTAATACTTCTACAAGCATTTCCAGGTACGATCCAACAGGTAATTTTCTTCTCCTTAACAGATCTGAATCCATTGTACCTGTTTTCTTTCAATTTTTCTGAAAATTTTGAAAATACTAAAAAACCCTTAAAAAATACTAAATCCGGGAACCGTCCGATCTTTGGCCAAACCACTGCTGGGTTTCATAGATCGTGCCTCCCCTTCACTGAATCTACTGCAACGCTGGTCAAATTCCTGTTGGTTTGATCTAGATCTGAATTTTGGTCTGAAAACTGCATAGCGCCCCCATTGAAAATTTGACCTGCTAGGGTTTTGACTTTTTCTGATTTCTGACTTCATAGACTGATAGATCGGGTCTCACACAGTCCAAATCATCCCCAACGCTATCCAGATTCATGATAGTGTGACCTAGATCTGAGTTTTAGACTGAAAACAGCCCTAGCGCCATCACTAAAAACTGGACCTTTCCGGAGTTTACTGTTTCCGAAATCTTACAAGTTAGGCTGATAGATCAGGTCCTGAGCACTCCATAACACCCCTAACGCTGAGCTAGATTCAACCTTCTTTCCCTAGATCTGAAGAAATCAGTTTTTCACCCTCATCCTTAATCATCAACTTTGACTTTTTCAAGATTTGAGTTTTTCCAAATTTCTCTGAACCAAGTTCGTAGATCAGCCCCTCTTGGTCCCATTTCACCTTCAACGCTAAGCTGATTGTCTGCTGGTAGCCTCAGATCTACAGATTTGTCGTCTCCAACCCTAGCGCTAGGCTTCCTTGACTGAATTTCTGCCCAAACTGAGCCATCTGGACCAAAACACTTATTTGGGTCTACAGATCAGGATCTACCCTAGGTGGGTTTACCTCAACGGGGGTGTATACTGACTCCAGTGCCCAATGCACGAAAGGCACTGATCTCCCATTCTTAGCACTAGCCCTGAATTGATCTCTTCCCCTTGAAATTGGTTGTTCCTTGATGACTCAGACAATCACACTTGTTCACCTTCTTCATTGAGTCCATTAGCCAGGTACTAGATAGTCTTGACTATTTTTTAGCCCATCCTGCCTCGGTTACATTTCCCAAGGCAGAGATCATCTTCTTTAGTTGCTAGTACCAAAACCCTAGATCTAACCATTTCCCCAAAGGTCATCCAATTAGTGCTTTGGATCAGCTAATACATTGATGAGGTCCTGATCCATCTATTGGATCCTACTATAGATCTAGAGTTTCTAAACACCTTACACCTTACGTACCTCAAAGTGCTTTTGATCTGTTCTGGTGTCTAGGTCTGATCTCTCCTGTCGGGAGCAGATCCGGGTTTCCCTTGTTGTTGTCTTGGACTTAGATAACATAAAGCGAAGACTGCCTTGATTGGTGTGACAACCATCCATTTGGGAGTCTAGGCAGTCTTGGTTCCACCTCCTAGGTTGCTTGCCCCTCTACCATCCATCCTGGATCTACCTCACACATGCAACTACAAGGTTGGTGATAACACAATGCTAGAAGAAGTCATTGTTGAAGACAAGGGCTACACGTTTTGGAGTGTTTCCCACCTCAGATCAGCCCTGAAGGAGCATAGAGCAGCTCGCCCTCCTGGGGCGCATTGTTTTGTGGAGTCCAAGTTCAATTTAGTGAAATTTAAATTTTTTGACCTAACACTGTCGGGTCAAGACCTAGGGCTTCTTGGATCGAGCCCTTCAATCCACAAAACTTGCTCTTTCTTATCTTTCTTCAACTCACCTTGGTGGGGCGCAACTATCTGTTGAAGCAAATTTTATATCCAAAATTTTCATTTCTGACCTACTCTCTGCCAGAGCTGGGAAACTAGGGTTTCCCGTTTTGAGCTATCCAGACCACATATCTAGGAGAAAAGGAAGTGTATTCAGTTTGCCTTGATAAAGTGCATCTCCCTATGGATTCAGATTTGCAAGTCTCCATACTTCAAATTTGACCTAGCTCCTGCTAGGGTTTTTGAAGCAGTTTTCAGGTTGCATTCAAGAAGATCAACAGGAAGGTTGAACATAGACTTGACGAGGTCTCCAAGTCTAAGGTTCTCATTAAGATTGTTGATGAGGAGATTCTTGAACAAACGAAGAAGAAGGATCTCTCTCGTATCCAGTGCTTTAGATGCCAAAAGGTCGGTCACTATGCTGTACGGTGACATGGTTCAGACAAAATGAATGATGATCATATGGAGTTCTTCTTTTAGTACTCTTTATGAAGATCCAGATTGTGATGGACTCCCTGCGAGAATATGAAGACCAAAGGACTTTCATGAGGCTGTGGAAGCCCACCCATCCACACGACAGTGAGAGAAGTATTTGGACTTACATGCTTTGGTAGATTAGATCTGATTGTCATTGGATAGGTTTTATGCAGATCTATATTCCCAGATTGTTATCTAAAAATTATATAACATACCATAATTAATAATATTAAATATTAATGTTAAGTATTAATATTAATATAAATTAATATTAATAATTATTAATTATTAATATTAACAAGAAGTAATTAATTAACTAATTATGAAAAGTCAAAAGACATGACTTATATTCAAAAAGGCGCCAAATGGCTTATAAAGCCCAAGGCATGACTTATCTTATCAAATATTTATCAATTTTATTATTATTTTCCATTCATGGATTTCTTGGCGTATTTATGCTGGTTATTCATTTAAGAAACAATTTTATTGTTTCATAGATTTAGAAACTTTGTTGAGCATATGATTTAGTTCCTTGTTATGATTGTTCAATGTTGCACAACATTTCATGAACCCATATTGGATGATATCTCCTTCTAACATGATTAGGTTTTGATATTATGTTCTAATGAAGATAGTGGGTATCCAGATAGTAACCATATATATGTTGTGCTGAAGCACTGGCTAAGATGCTTACATAACTGTGTGAACTATCGCCATTGCATCAAAATATGAATTGATGAAATTTGATTATGCAATGTTGCTAACCATCTCATGTGATTTGACTTGTAGGGAATGCTATGGCCTACAAGAAGAGGATGATAAAACTTGGTCTGAAGGACAAATGATTCCGTTGGCATGCAGATGGATCGAAAGAAAACCTTTAGAAGCATGACTCTCAACCCAGAAGAAAGATGACTTCCGGTCGAAATAGTTAAGTAGAAGTCATGACTGCAGACATATATGGACCAAGTACATACGTGGTCACATGACCCACAGGCCCAGATGATCTCGTGTAGAGATTGGTAATTGAAAGCGGAAGGCTTCAACGGATGTCGGTCTCTCTGCTATAGTTGTTCGTTTCTTCAACAAGTATGGAAAGCAGTTACTTTCCAGTCAGAGTCATGACAGATGGATTATGGAGGACAAAAGTTACTCAGCTGATTTTTGAGGACACAGAGTGAGTTAGCCCTCAAGATGAGGATCCTGGCCTATTGCATCACTTATGGATAGTGTGACAAAAATCTTCCTGAGTTAAGGAAGAGCATAGTTGAGATCCTAAGCAGATCAAGCATGATGACTTTGGTTACATTGATGGCGGTGATGTCTTGATCCAGTCAAGACAATTGAAGGATCCTTGATGTACCTAGTCGTCACCAGGATGGATACTTATATCATATCTATGGATTCCACCGGAAAGGGAATAAGATGATCAGCTACAGAGGGAGCAGAATGCTTGGATGTAGAGGAACCAAAATGCTCCAGCACAGAGGGAGGATTTCCGAACACCCTGAGATGGGGCAGGGAAACTGGCCTATTAATACCCTCTCTCAGTTGACATGTGTGCAGATTCTCAGAAGATCCTATGAGTGCACACTAGTATCTGGATGATACAGATGGAACCACATTGTACTTCCTGACACTCTGAGATGGAGTAGGAGATTGGTTCCATGGTTATCTCCCTCGCTAAGAGGGAAGGATGAAATTTGATATGAAGGATCCGAGATTGATGCATTACTTCTTGGGACTACAAGTATGGCTGAGGCAGAAGGAAATTTTCCTAAGTTAAGGAAAATACACCATTGATATTTTGAAGAGATTCGGGATGTTGGACTGCAAGTCCATGGCTACTCCAATGGATGCAAACTTCAAGAAGCTAAAGAATTGACTTCAAATTCTAATATGATAGATGCCACCATGTATCGCCAGTTGATTGGCTCTCTGATGTATCTGACGAACACCAGAACAAATATATTTTTTGCTACGAATACTCTCAACTAGTTTATGAGTGATCCGCGACAGATTCACTGGGTTACTGCAAAGCATGTTCTCAGATACTTACGTGGCATTGTGGGATATGGTCTAATATATGCTTCAGGATTTGACTCAACTTGCAAGGATTTTCGGACTCAGATTGTGCCGTGTGTGTTGCAGACAGGAAGAGTACTTCTGGATGTTGCTTCAGTTTGGGCTCTGTAGTGATTTCTTGGTGCAGCAGGAAGCAGACCTTAGTAGCACCTAGCACTGCAAAGGTCGAGTATATGGCTGCCAGTACAGTAGCCTGAGAAGCAGTATGGCTTCGAAAACTCCTTGCTGGATTGTTTGGTCAGATTCCAGGACCAACTGTGATTCACTGTGACAACTAGAGTTGTATTCAGATGTCGGTGAATCCTGTGTTTCATGACAAGACAAAGCGTATAGAGATTCGATATCACTACATTTGTGATATGATGTAGAAGGCTGCAGTCGAGTGACGGTGTGTTCCGACAGATGATCAGACTGCAGATGTTCTTACCAAGCCTCTTCTCATGACAAAGTTTGAATACTTTCGCAGAAGACTTGGAGTAGAAGAAAATGCATCCCTCGTGGAAGGGGAAAGTTGAGACTGACATCTATGTTGCTTTCACACTAGTGCCTCTACTAGTTCTGAATCTCAGCCTGGCATGGGAGAAATCCCATTGCCATTGTGAGATAGGGAGGTAGCAGATGGCCGCATGCATTGATGACCACTATATGTTCTGATTCTCAATCTTGTGTTTTGGAGTATTCCCACCATCTCTTGAGATGAATTCGCAGTAGATGGTCGTGTACATTGGTGGCCTTTGCTAGCCCCATTATACACTCCATCATTAGACACATCAATCATTTTTCCCTTACCCATAGTAGGAGACTTGAACATACCTTCACACCCTCTAGATCTGCTAATCCTTCAATTAGGTGTGTTATATTTCACAACCTCTTTATCTCTTTCGTACACTTAGTCATCACAAATCAATTAAACTAGTACTTGAGAAATCTAGGCCATCTTGTTGTGTCTTTAGATGTTACATTTGGAAAACCCCTAGTTAGTACCCTAGAAAGTTTAGTCGGGGTCACCTCTGATGGTTATTCTAGATTTCACCTAGGGAATTTAGGAGACCTAAATATAGAGAGTCCTACATGTGTGACACTTACGGTAGATCTCTGACTTTATCTAGTTTAAGTAGTCGATTTTCCTTGCAATCATAAGACTGCTAAATTTTGCAACAATAGTGACCTTAGCTCAACCTTTGGAGCTTCCTACTTCTCATCCTCTGTCACTGGAATAGGGCCATGAGACTTCTTGAATTCAATTTTTTTCTCAAAATTTGCATCCTGCTTACAACTATCTTTCTCTACTTTGGAATAAAGATCTTGTAGGCCTTTGAAGTCTCACTGTAACTAGCAAACAAAACCATCCTGTTGGAGGGGTCCAATTTGGTCCCATTCTTGATTGGTATATGGATATAAACTGGACAACCAAAAATGTGAAGATGTCTCACCTTTGGTTTCACACTAGTGAATGCCTCTTCTGGTGTCTTGTCCTCTAATATCATTTGAGGATACTTGTTTTGGATGTAGATTGTTGTGTTGCATACTTCTGCCCATAGAAACATCAATAAATCTTGGTCATGAACCATAGTCTTAACAACCCATATGATGGATTGATTCTTTCACTTTGCAACCCCATTCTGTTGTGGGTTGTATGGAACAATGAACTCCCTCTTGATTTTTGCATCCTTGCAAAAACTCTTGAACTCATTAGAGGTATACTCACCCCCATTGTCCCATCTCAAAACTTTGATCTTTTTCCTTGCTTGGTTCTCCACTATGGATTTGAACTCCTGAAACTTGCTAAAGACTTCATCCTTGGTCTTTAGGAAGTAGATCCAAGTTTTGCAAGAGAGGTTGTCAATGAAGGAAACATAGTACATGCTTCCTGTCATTGATGCTATTGACATTGACCCACATATTATCAAATGCACTGGGTCTAAAATTACCATAGACCTATGCTCGTTGCTTGGGAAAGAAACCTTGTCATGCTCGCCAAGTGTGTACCCTTTGCATCCTCCTTGTTGCTCAACATTGAACTCTAGAAGACCTATGACTATTTCCCTTAGAATAGACAGTGCACTATGATGCAGGCGCCCCATCCTCTTGTGCCATAACTCTCACAAGTTATTTGTGTTATGAACTAGGGATGGACCACGTTCACTTTGTAACCTATATAAATTGCCTTCCCTAACCCTGATCACTTGAGTTGATCCTGGGCTAGACTACTTTGGTCTTATAAGCACTTTCTAGTTGTTTAACTCTACTGCAAAGGCCACATCTTTGTTAGTTTTTACAAGATTGTAGCAATATAACTTAATTGCAAATAAACAATAGGATCTCTAGAAGAAAGACAAAGCACAAAAAACAAAGAACTCAAGAATTTACCCTAGGAAACCCAATTGGGAAAAACCCAACAAACCTTTGTTTAGAGATAAAAGCTTTTGATAGAAGAGAGAAGAAGAAAGAGCGAGAAAATATTTCTCTAAGATACAACCCCAGAAAACACTCCTTATGACTGTAGTAGCACACTTTTTTCTACTGGAACAAATTTGCTGTGAGTGAATGACAAAATGAGGAGGGGTGCCTCCTATTTATACTGATTTTCCAAGTGATTTTTTATTGGGGCCGACTTGACTGACTTCTTAGGGTCGACCTACCTTGGGAAGTACAAAATAATTTTATTTTTATTCTTTTCTTGTGTAATCTTTCCTAAGGGTTTACATTGATTCTTTCTAGGGTTTACATGAGTAATTACATCAGTATAATCTCTCATAGGAGGTACAAGGAAATACATTAAAAACACAATAAGAATAACTTTTGAAGTTGCACAAATTCCAACACTCCCTCTCAACAAGGAAGGTATTCTTTAGATATGGTTATCATCAGCAACACGAACATCTGGGTCTCTTTTGTACATCTCATCTGTCTCGATCATCTCTATACATATTGAAGGTTGTCAACACTGTCCAGAGTACATCTCATCTACTACAAATCAAGTCGGTCTCTAACCGAGAACCAAGGCATGCTTCACATGACCATCTACTACCAATTCATCTCAAGTATTGGTGGGAATTTTCCTACACCAAGTTAAGAACCAGGGCTGGTGGGAATTCTCCAAAACACCAGTAAAAGAACTAGGTTTGTCAGATACATCAAAGAGCCAATCAACTGGCAATACATGGTGGGATAAATCATATCAGAATTTGAGGTAGATTCCTTTAGCTTCTTGAAATTTGCATCCATTGGAGTAGCCATGGACTTGCAGTCCAACATCTCGAATCTCTTCAAAATATCAATGGTGTATTTTCCTTGACTTAGGAAAATTTCCTTTTTCCTCTGCCATACTTCTAATCCCAAGAAGTAATGCATCAATCCGAGGTCCTTCATTTCAAACTCAAAGGCAAGCTTTTTCTTACACCATCTAATTAGTTTCTCATTTCCTGTGAGAAAAAAGTTATCCACATATAGGACCAAAATTAGTGGCTCATCATCCTCAACCTTGTAGTAGAGATTGGGATCTGCATCACTCTTGGTGAATCCCAAGATAACTAGGTATCTGTCTATCCATCCATACCAAGGACGAGGTGCTTGCTTGAGTCCATATAATACCTTTTTCAGTTTACATACGTGAGAATTTTTCCCATGGACAATAAATCCTTCTGGTTGTTCAATGTAAACTTCTTCCTTGATAATACCATTAAGGAAGGTGGTCTTTACATCCATCTGATGGAGCTTCCATCCTATGACTGAAGCAATAGCAATGATGGTTCTGATGGAAGTATATCGAGCCACAAGAGCAAATGTTTCATCATAGCCAATTCTCTCTCTTTGAGAGAATCCTTTGGCAACAAATCTACCCTTGTGTTTTTCCACGCTTCCATCTGCTCTATGTTTAATCTTGAAAATCCATTTGGAGGTCACTACTGACTTCCCCTCAGGTCTCAGTACAACCTCCCATATGTCATTCTTCATGATGGACTGGAATTCCTCCGTCATGGCATCCCTCCAAACTTGGTATTTGGATGCTTCATCGTAAGTGGTAGGCTCTGAGTCAATGATGTGACTCATCAATGCTACATAACTCGAGAACCTTTGAGGTCTTTTGCTTTCCTTATGGGTTCCGTGCGGGGATTCGTGCCCTTCTACATCCTCCAATGTCTATTGTGCCCATCTAGGCCTTTTTTGGCTTAGTGCCATATCTGTGGGAGCATTAACTGGATCAATGGGATCGATTGGTTCATTCTTTTCTTTAGAATCCCTCTTTACTTCTGGAGGGGGAGATGATCTCATCTCTTCGTCATCATCGATATCCATATCAGATCCTCTTCCCTTTTGGATAGCCATCTCTTCCTAAAAGGTCACATCCCTGCGGACTTCGATCTGCCTCAATCCTAGGATGTATATTTTGTAAGCCTTTGAAAACTCACTGTATCCCATGAATGTTCCCTTCTTGCCTAAAGGTTCTAGCTTCGTCCTTTTATCCTTGGGCACATGAATGTAGATTGGACAGCCAAAGATACGAAGGTGGCTCTGTTACCAACTTATTTGTACCATTGTTGGATTAGCTGAGGAGCTTCCATTTGACAAACATGATAAATGTTTGTGTTCCAGTGTATCAGATGATCTGCCTTTGTGCCTAGCCAGTTTTGGCTAGTCGGTTTTTGTTTAAAGTAATTATGACCATGGCCTCGCGGGGTTTGTAATAAAATGTGCTAGTAGGGTGTTTTGAGTGGTTTGGTATCCTAAGACGTGGAATTTCAACTAAGGTATTCCAGGGAGTTTTTTGCCCTTGTCAATTATGCTTTGCCTATAGCCAAGTATAATCGACGAGGTTTTCTCCCGTTTCCTCCAAAGCTGAAATGCCCGATTTTGAATTCTGGGCCTTGGTGGGTTATTAGAGCCCAACTAAGTATGTATAAACCTACTAGACATTATTAGAATAGACTATGGTCATGTCCTAAGTCACTAGGACCCTCAGAAAAAATTCCGAATTTTTTTTCTCAGACGCGTTGGATTTTGGGTTTTTAATTTTTTAATTTTTCCTAAGTTTTTAATTAATTTTTTCCATAGTTTAAATGGAATATTTTCAATTTGTAATATGTCAGTTATCCGGAACCCGAATTCAGTGATTGAAGGCTCTAACCTTAAGCCAAAAATCATCAATGATTAACTAGCCAGCTATTCCCAAGTTTCAGAAGTTCATTCAGCCTTATAATTAATAATTTCTCAAAAAAGTCATTTACGGAGAAATTATTAATTAAAATATTAAAAATGAATATTTTGGAGAAAATAAAAAACTCTCCAAAATAAACCAAATTGAATAAAATAAAAGGCTAAATGACATGGCAATGGGAATTTATGATGATTTAAATCGACACAAATCCTCTTCAGTCAACAATCAGAGAGCATTAAAGATACATTCAGTTAGCAGACTTGTCATCTCCAGCTAAACTCATGAATTGGGTGATTTGGAAGGCTGTGATTCTTTTGATGATTATTACGAAGCTGGGAAATAAATGCAATAGTGTTTGGTGCAAACCCTAAGGGATTTGGCATCCATCATCACCAGTTAACACCTCCTTCAAGCCCTCAAGCCTCCATCCAGAGCTCACACCCTCATCTCTTCATGGTTGCGCCTTCACACGTGTGGGCTATTCAGTGGATGGATTTCGGAGTTTAGGGTTGGGAGTGGGGGCGCCTTGCCTAGGTGGAGGCCACCCCTCTTTCATACCAACTTTTGTTTAGGTCTGGGCTCTGGTTCTTGTGCCAAGTCAACTAGATTATGGGGATTGACCCTCATTTGATGGAGTTTGGTTTTAGGGTTTTAGCATTCTCTCTTTGTATAAATAGAGGCTCTTTCAGCTCTATTAGGGTGGATGATTTGTGTAAAGAACCTCTGGTTAAATATTGTAATACTTGTTGCTCTCATGCAACCATTTTGAATAAAGAAAGGCTTTGGAGGCTCATGCAGTGTAGATCTTGGATGCATGTGTTATGGTTAATGAGGTGATATAATTTCAATTTTTTTTTGCTTTGCTAATTTGTGGGTATTGATACATGCTTTAGAGGGCTTATATAAGCACGTAAGAATAGACATTTGTAGTCTCAAGTTGTCTATTTATTTATTTACTTCCAGAAATCTAAATGAGCATTGTTTTATTCAGTTATATTTCATGCTTTTCTAATTTCAATTAGTGAATAATACATGATCTAATCCCCTTTTTGGCAAGCGTGTAAGTCTTTGATTGCAGTTCACTCCATTGCACCGAGTAAAAGGTTGAGCTAAGTTGCATCTCCTTTTCTTGGAGCCAAGCACAAGTTTCTAGCAACCGCATGCTAATTGAGATCCAGGGTGGTTTCAAATATTCAAGATCCAAGTGGTTCCATCTCTTTATATTCACCCCTAAAATTAAAGTTTCAATTCTTTCACTTTATGTTTGCAAGTAAAAATCTGATCTATAAGGCTAATCGTTTTCATTTTACTTGCTCTCATTTCTAGATCTACGAAGTGTTTAAATTTTACATTTAACTTGGATCTAGTTAGCACTTGAAGTAGCATAAAAAATTCTATCTTTGCTAAAGTACTAAGTGTAATTTTTTAGTGTATTTTATTGTCTAATCCATTGTTTTACAGGAAAATAGCTCGCTGGTTTTTCACTTTTTAGGACAGGTTAAGCGGAAATGCTGACAAAAATTTGAAGTTTCAGGCTCCAAAAAACACTCATTTCCCCCCTTCTTCATCCCCTTTCTCTAGGTTGCATTGAAGACCTTCTCAAGATCACAAAAGGAGTCCCAACTTCAAGAGCTTTGTAAAAGATAATAAAGAGCAAGTGGGATAAAGGCTCCCACACTCCTCTTCCCCCATTTGGGGGAAGCTTGTATCGTCTCTTTTATTTTCATGTTTGCAAAATAATTTGCTAGAGTAGAATAGGAAAGAGTAGTTTCATTATTTAGAAGTTTGCTTTCATAAAGTTGAAAAAAGAAAAAGTTTCCCTTTTCATTACTTAGTTTAAGTTTTGTTTACTTTCATTTGATATAATATTGCAGAAACTTAAAAAGAAGTAAAATCTCTTGAATCTCATCGTAAGGTGGATCAAGAGTGCTATCTATCGGAGAGTTTGTTTAATCTTTCTTTCATTTTCGTGCACTTTACTTTTTGCAAGTTATTAATTAATTTCTAAGTCTCTTGAACTTGCCGGAATCTAAGTCAAGAGCACTCTCTATTGGAGAGCATATTAATTTTTGCATCATCCTTGCACTTAGGCATATAGATAGATAAGACTCTTGAACTTTTGTCATAAGACAAAGTCAAGAGCACTCTCTGTCGGAGAGTTTTAATTAAATCTTTTAATAAAATCTTTCAACTCACATTCCCCTCTAATTAATTTACTTCGTTGATATCCTTCACTTAGTATGCTCTGCCGACTGTCATAGTTGAGCTCGTACTCAGAACGGTGAATGGAATTGCTAAGATTGCAATAACAACTTAATAAAATTTTTATCCATAACCAACGCACCGGCGTTGTAGAAAGCATTCAAGTCTATTCTCAGTAAGGGCGTCGAAACTCCCCGTTGTCTTAGGGTCACGACTAACTGGTCAATCCTCCAGGACACCAGCCCGAGATACTGGACGGGCCGACATGTCTAGAACAGAATGACTTTGAACACTTTTTCGGTTGGTCTTTGATACCTTTTTCGTTTCAAAGCCATAATAAACAAGACCATTAAAATATTTAAAACATACGAAGAGCACTCGCATAACATATCCACTAGCTTTATTCAAGACTTGTATCTTTGTTATTTTTCAAGCATTGCAGAGCTTTGACTCCATAAGGCATTGGTCTATCTTTTCATGCGTTATTATTAATCTAGACCATTTGTCCTTTGATTTATAAAATCTTTGTCTGTGAATACACTTTTATTTTTACAAGTTCTTGATATATTGTTCATGTTTTAATCCAGTGCAACAACGTGGATTGCCTTTGTCTTGTGTTCAAATTTTCATAATTGTAATCATCTTTCATCATAATAGCTCCTAAACAACACCCATCCGCATCATTCAAACATTAAAACTTAGCTTAAACACATTGAGCCATAGAAACTCTTTGTTAGGGACTACCCCCCTTGGCTTCGTTAGGAGTTAGCTTAAACGGAGGAGCTAGGAGTAGGTGACAGTACCTGGCTCTGTGCTTGCCCCCAAGGGCACACCTCTCCCACTTTCTCAAGTGATGAGACAACTTTCGGAAGATTTCTGCTGCTGGTGTGCAATTGGCGGACAACATGCTCAATTTTGGCTTCACTCTTGTGAAGGCTTCTTCCGGAGTCATGTTATTCAAGATTTTATGAGGGCATCTGTTTTGTACATAAACAATTGTTCTGGATGCTTTTTCCCATAAGAACATTGATAGACTCTGGTCATGTATCATGGCTTTGGCTGCCTTCACAACTGTTCAGTTCTTCTTTTCCTCAACCCCATCTTGTCGAGGGTTGTAGGGAACTGTGAGCTCCCTCTTAATTCCTGCTTCCTTGCAGAAATCATTGAACTCTGTAGAGGTATATTCTCCACCATTGTCTGATCTCAGGATCTTAATCCTTCTTTCTGACAGATTCTCGACTTGTGCTTTGAATTCCTTGAATTTGTTGAGTACTTCCTCGGATTCCTTGGTCTTGAGAAGGTATATCCACGCCTTTCGTGAGTGGTCATCAATGAATGTTACATAGTAGTTGTAACCACCAAATGAAGTAACAGTCATGGGTCCGCACAAGTCAGAGTGGACTAGATCCAGTATTCCCTTGGATCTGCTTTCACTTTTCGAAAATGAACCCTTAGTATTCTTACCAAGTGCACATCCTCTACATATACCATCATGGTCTACATGAAGCATTGGTAGACCTGTCACCATGTTCCTTAATGCTGGGATATCTTGATAGTTTAGATGAGCTAGTCTTCTGTGCCATAACTCATCGATGTTAGTGGAATCATGGACTAAATCTTGTGCTAGTAGAGTGCTCAAATGATACAAGCTTTTCTCTCTTACAACAATCACTTTTGTTATGTTCATGCTAGAATTCTTGTGCCATGCAAGCACATTTCCATCTGCAAATGTAATTCTATATCCCTTGTCTTCTAAGGCAGAGATGGAGACAAGGTTTTTTTTCCAGGTACATAAAGCACATCATTCAAATGTAGTAAGTCATTGGATTCCAACTGAAGAGAGGTAGATCCAAATCCTCTCATAGTGTAGCTGGCATCGTCTCCAAGTACAACACGGAGATGGGATTCTTTCTCAACAACTTCTGAAAGGTTCTCTTTATAACCAGCCATATGCTTAGAAGCACCACTATCTATAAGCCATATATCACTAATGGTGGGAACAATACCTCATAATGCTGATATGAAGAAGAATTCTTACGATCTTCATTTCTTTGTTTCTTGTGATGATGACCTTCTTCCACATCAGCTTTTGAAGCTTCATGCTTCCTCTTGTTTGAACTAAAGTACTTGTTTGCATAGTGACCATATTTCTTGCACTTATGGCATTGTATGTGTGATAAATCCTTCTTCTTTTCCCTCGGATCTGGAGAAGAACTTGGTCTCCTAGCTTGGTTCTTATGTTTGTGAAACTTCCTTTATTTTTCTCTCGCCTTTCTTGGCATGAGTAATGAAGGCTTGATTCTCTTCAACTTGAGGACCATGGAGTCTTTGTCTTGCTGCAATCATGGTCCCTCCCCGAGTGCGGTCTGCCCATAACTAGTCAAATTTGGGCAGCTTGGTTCGACCACTTATAATTTGGATGAAGGACTCCCAAGATGGTGGAAGACCATTTAGAGTGGTGATGACAAGCTCCTTTTCTTCATTGTTATCTCCACTTGGTCCTTAGCTTGTCCTGAAGTTCGGTGATCCTCATGAAATATGAGGCAATTGATTTGGACTTAATCATCTTCATATTTGACAGTTGGGTCCTCAATATGAGAGTAAAATTGATGCTACTGCGTTCAAATAACTTCTTCAAGGTCTTAAACCTCTTTCGAGGTGTCTTCTTTTCTGAGACTTGTGGAACAAAGCGATCTTTGACTGAGTCCACCGAAATCCTTCTTACTTACGCATCACACTTCCTCCATTGGGACTTGTCTTCTTTTGCTTCTGGTTCTGGAACTTTCTCATTGACAAACTTCAAGAGATCATTTTTTTCTAGGATAAGAAGAACCCTAGGCTTCCAGGATATGAAGTTTGTAGCCCCATCAAGATGGTCTTCAACCTTCATTCCAATCATCTTGTCTGTAGATCTGAACCAGAAACCCTAGTAAGAGTTAGGCCAAAAATAAACTTTTGAATTTAAAGAAATTAACCTCACAGATAGATGCGCCCTATCAAGGCGAGTTGAGGGAAGATGAGGTCAAGCCAAAACAGTGTGCTGATCAGTGCAAAACTTGAAACCCTAGTTTCTGCAACGATGGAATTAGGTAAGAAATGAGACTTCTCAGAATTTGGTTTTTCTTTCACCAAAAGGTGCGCCTCCCCTAGAGCGAAGTTTCCACAACTCTTTTTCTGCTGAAGAGATGAGAGAAGGCCTTGGAAGGTCAATCCCTAGCTTTCAAGAATGACCTCTTCTAGAACTGCTCTGGTACCATGTTAGTTTTTACAAGATTATAGTAGTATGACTTAATTACAAAAAAACAATAAGATCTCTAGAAGAAAGACAAAGCACAGAAACAAAGAACATAAGAATATATCCTTGGAAACCCAATTGGGAAAAACCCAACAAACCTTCGTATAGAGATGATAGCTTCTGAGAGCAGAGAGAAGAAGAAAGAGAGAGAAAAGATCTCTCTAAGATACAACCCCAGAAAACAAACTCTTCTTGAGACTTGGAACAAACAACACATCGTCAAAGTCTAAAGATTTGCTTGACTGGAGTTGGACAAGAATGGTGCAAACTCCTGTTATTAGATACTTGGCATCATCACCAAGCTTGAACAAAACTCTTGAGATGTGCTCTTTTAGACATGAAGATAACTTCTAGGCTGATGTCATATGCCTAGATGCTCCATCGTCCACATACCAAGCATTCTTTAGAACTGTGCTAGAAGAAAGGAAAGATACAAAAAATCCTTCTCGAACTTGGAGAATAACTCATTCTTCCGAGTTTCAATTGAGGTTGCTACTTGATGCTGTTGCTGCTTCCCTTTACCCTTCTTCTTCTCTGGACACTTTGATGCTTAATGGACATGCTTTTGACATATGAAGTAGTTGATTTTAGTCAAGTCCTTATCAAGTTGTGAGGATGATTTCTTACTCTTTACTTTACCCTTGCTGGGTCTTTTATCTCTTCCCTTCTTTGTTTGACCAAATAGGGCATGGTCATTGTCACCTCCCTGCTTGTTGGCCTCTGAATCTATTCGAGTGTCCTCCTAGCTACAATCATCCCACAGTCTTTCCCCAGAGGGAAGTTTCTCATGAGCACAAACACCTTGGACAACTGTTTCTCATTGAAATGGGGACCCATTTAGTGCCTAATTTACTAGCTCTTTGTCTTCAACCTTTTCTCCAATTGCTACAAGTTGATCACAAATTTGCGTGACCTTCATCAGATAATTGGTGACGGTGTTTGATCTGGTCATCTCCACAGATTTGAGTCTATTATGCAATATCATCTTCCTGTATATGTTCTCGCTTTGGTAAAGGATAACCAAGGGATCGAACATCTCCTTCACTGTCTTCTTCTCAGATATATGAGGTATCAAATGATCCTTTATAGCATCCATGATCATCTGCTTGGGTCTCACTTCTTTGTTGTTGTGAACTTCCAAAGCCTATGGATATGTTGGTGGAGTCACTACATCTTCGTTGATATCCTAGATATCATTCTCTTCCAATAAGAGGGTTACCTTGATTTTCCAAGATACGAAATTCGTGGCACCTTCCAATTTGTCCTCGATCTTGAGCCTAGTTAATGCCATCTATGAGCTCTAACACGCAAACTACCAAATATTATGAGCACTATCTTTTAAATCCTCTAACCACTGGTCTTGGTTTTCAGTGGTTGGTTTCAACAGTTGTTTCTGTTAGCTGATCTACTACCATATACTCTTCAGATCCTTTCAACGAGAGACACTGTGATACCATGTTAATATTCGAAACCCTAGGTGATTGTTGTCTTTATGTTCTCAACTAAACAAAATTGTTGTTTCATTGCAAAAATTAAATTCTTGACATAGCAATAATCCCACATAACTAGAAAGTAAACAACGAAATCATAAACGCAATACATAGATAATTACTCCAAATCATTTTTTCATTAATAATTCAAAGCTTAAAGGAAAGCTCCACAAACTGTCAAACTAATAGTTATATGGTACACCCAAAAAACATATCTGCACATACCAAGACAATTTGCCCATTAAAAGATGAGAGAAACTATCTACTACTTGTTCTAGACTATTGTACGATTCGGTCTATATGATTGTGCAGAACATAGAAAATTTTAAGAACCCCACCTAAATTTATATGTATAATAAATGGATGAATCTTCGTGATATATAGAAAAATATGAAGGCTATTTTACTAATGTTATATTATGTATAAATAATATTTTTGGTGAATCTCATTGAATTATATAATTTGTAAAATCTTGACAAATCTTTCACTAAATTACAAAACCTTGTAAAATCTTGGCGAATCTTTCACTAAATTATAAAACCGTGTAAAGTCTTTGTGAATCTTTTACTAAATTATAAAATATCGTGAAGTCTTGGAGATTTTTTTTATAAAGTATAAAACCATATATAATAATAGGAAAACATACACAGAAAAGACTGAATAGGAGATAAATTTTAATAAATCATCACATAACAAGCCCTCTTTTGGTGGTAGTTTGGTACCTCACTCTAACTATCACGGTACATAGAAATTCACTATACTCTAGGAATATTCTTGAAAAACAACACTGAATTTTTTCATCACCATGACAAATAGCTGTCTCCAACCCCAACTACTGTGCTGCTATTCAAGAGCTCCAAAATAATAATCATCAAAAGTGAGTCTCCTTTCACTTTATCTTCCTTTTATAACTTTCAATTGCGAAAACCCTAATTTTTGACCTAATTAGGTCACTTTATTTTCTAATTTGCAGTTGACTTGCATGAATGCGCATGGAGACTTAAATGAGTGCATGCATCATTAAATAATGCTTGGATGGCATGCATGATGGTGGCCTTTGGCCTCGGTGGCCCTTCTTGACCTAATGGTGATAACATGATGATGCCCTAGATTTTCTATAGATGGCATCAATCTTTAAATGATTCCCTAACTGTCAGTAACTGCTCGAACCCACAGGAATCACATAGTTTAGCGGTTTTGGTCCTCAATGCCTAATAAGATGAGGACATTACAGTCCTCCCCGCTTGAGATTGCTTGTCCTCAAACAACTGCAAACTGGGATGTTGCAATACCTGTTCACCTTCCCATGTGGCATCCTCTGGTGGTAGTTCCTTCCACTGAACCAAGTATTCCCTAATTACCTTGTTCCTGAGTTTCCTTTCTCTAGTCTGTATGATCCGTTCAGGAATCAGTATCAGCAGTCCTTCATCATCTAAAGGAGGTAATTCTGTTGATGGAACAATGTGTTGCCCAAGGGTCTTTTTCAGGTTGGACACATGGAACACATTGTGAATTTTACTTTCCTGTGGTAGTTCTAGTTCATATGCCACCTCTCCCACCTTCTTGATTATTCTGTAGGGTTCATAGAAGCGAGGTTTTAACTTTTCTGCTCCTTTCTTCTTAAGCGAAGACTGTCTGTAAGGTTGGAGCCTTAAGTATACCAAATCCCCTACCTCAAAGCTCCGCTCAATCCTGTGTTTGTCTGCATATAACTTCTGCTGATTCTGGGCTGTTTGTAAGTTTTCTTTCAAGATTTTAAGAATATCTTGACTGTCTTGTATCTAATCTTGTGCCTTAGGAGCCCTACTGTCTCCAAAATCCAAATCTGCATAGTCCAAGGCCTCGTAGCCATATAATGCCTTAAAATGAGTCATCCTAATAGACATGTGATAGGTAGTATTGTAGCAATACTCCCCTAAGTGTAGCCATTTGATCCAGGTTCGCTGCTGCCCTGTTACGTAGTTCCTCAGATATCCTTCAATCCACTTGTTGACTATTTCAGTTTGTCCATCACTCTGGGGATGATAACTCGTGCTGGTAGCCAGTTCGGTCCCCACTAATCTGAATAGTTCCTGCCAGAAGGCACCTGTGAATTTGCTATCCCGATCACTGACAATGGTCTTAGGTAACCCATGTAACTTGAAGACCTCCCTGAAGAATAACTCAGCTACTTGAGCTGCAGAGTAATCTGATGATATAGAAAAGAAATGTGCAAACTTGGTCAGTCTTTCAATGGCTGATAACTGCTCAGGATGAGCACGATCGGATCTGATAATCACAGAGTACGGGAGTAAGATGCTGATGATGAGAATGGTACCTGGGTTGCGAAGTAAAACTGAGATCTGAAGACCCAACGAATGATTATGGCTTTCTGGCTGAAAACCCCTTACAGCTGTTGCACACGTGCCCCTGCAATAATCTCTGCAGTATACTAGATAACTGTGAATGAATGGAAGAGCAAATGGTGAACTTGTATGGCTTACCCTGAATGAGACTAGGGCAGATATCTCATTGCCGAAACCCCGCTAGCTGAAGACGCCGTCTCCAACCCCAACTGCTGTGTTGCTATTTAAGAGCTCCAAAATAATAATCATCAAAAGTGAATCTCCTTTCACTTTATCTTCCTTTTATAACTTTCAACTGCGAAAACCCTAATCTTTGACCTAATTAGGTCACTTTATTTTCTAATCTGCAGTTGACTTGCATGCATGCGCATGGAGACTTAAATGAGTGCATGCATCATTAAATAATGCTTGGATGGCATGCATGATGGTGGCCTTTGGCCTCGGTGGCCCTTCTTGACCTAATGGTGATAACATGATGATGCCCTAAATTTTCTATAGATGGCATCAGTCTTTAGATGATTCCCTAACTGTCAGTAACCGCTCGAACCCACAGGAATCACATAGGTTAGCGGTTTTGGTCCTCAATGCCTAATCAGATGAGGACATTACAAAGACAATGGTATTCTAGGTTGCTCCACCCATGGCTTGTCCCAAAAAGGAGAGCATAAACACAAGTAGAAATAAAATGGAAATGGTTATAAGTAGCATCATGCCCATTGCATGCCCAAATACGCGGCTATGAACGAATTCCTATCACCTAGGCATGATGCCCCAAACGCCCGCATAAATTTTATTGCCGCATCTTTGGTCACGTGCTTCACAATCCCCATGTTTCTTGCAGAAACTTTAGATTTGAGGCAATGAGATTCTGAACTCTCTTTGCTACAAATGGGTCACTCTAAGACCTGATAATAAATATCAATTGCCCTTCTGATGTGGACATTAAGCAAATTCCAAAACGAGACTCAACCCACAAAATATAAACAAATGTAGCTCTGACTTTGATTTCCATGATCGATAGAGGGCAAAAGAGCCCCTAGAAATTGCCATTTCTGGAAATTGGGGGTGAATGGGAGCTGCCTAGCGATTTTCATGGGCGAATAGAGGTTTAAATTGATTTTTGGAGGGGCTAATTTTTTTATTATCTTGGCTCCCCTTTCTAAATTCGATGAGGCTAACCTCCCATTTATTAAAAATAAATAAATAAAATCTGGGCTAATCATACCTAACGGGTGTTTAATAAAAAATTAGCCCATTAAAAATTTAATATCTTTAAATTTAGCCCATGGGCTAAGATTAACCCCTAAAATTTTCCATGGTGCAGAATCCATACAACTATATGGATTGTACAAAATCCATATCACTGTACATATTTACATTACACGGGGACGCGTCCCGAAGGGTCGGGGACACGTTTCGGCGTTTCGGGCGTCCCGGGGACTCTGAAACTCCACCCGAAACGTTTCGGGACGTCCCCGTTTTGGCGAGACTTGGCGAGACGCATGCCGAAACGTTTCGGTGGGTGGCGGAACTCCGCGAAACTTGGGGGGACTTCCTGGCGTCCCGCCCGAAACTCCAAAACTTGTGGGTGTCCTGCCCCGAAACTCCGAAACTTCGCCGAGACTTCTTAAGGATATTTTCGATTTTTTTTTTATTTTTTTTCTTAATTTAAAAAAAAAAGTTAAAAGAAATTTAAATAATTCATTAAAATTATAAATTTTATAAACTTATATAATATAACTGATATTATTTATAAAGTTTTTAAACATTAAAAAAATATCAAAAACTAAAAATAAAAAGTTAAAACGAAATCTAATTTAGAATATCTAAACTAAATAATAAAAAGCAAAACTAAATCTAACCTAAAGGCAATGCCCGTGAATGAAACAAATAGAAAATCAAAATACACAGCGGCACTTTGGACCGTTTTGCTGCTGCACGTGAGAGGAGAGACTGGTTTTGCTGCAGAGGATAGGAGTGTTCATTGCTGCCGAGTTTTCTTGCTGTGCGTGAAAGGAGAGGAGAGGATTTTGGCAGCCGCGAGAGGACTGTGTTGCAGCCGCGAGAGGACTTTGAGGACTGTGTTCAGTGTGTTGCTACCAGGCTTCATCAAAGTCAAAGCCGCGTAGGAGCAGCTGCTAGCAGCTATGGCTCGTGGGGAAGGGGAAGCCTGAAGGGAGCCGAGGGCGAGGACTCGGCCATGTAATTTAATAAATTTATTATTTAATTTTTTACACTGTATTTTAATTTTTTAAATTTTATACTATGATTTAATGTTTTAACTTTCAAGTTTTTTGTTGTAGATTATATTTAGTGTTTACTATTTTAATTTTTTTATAGATTGTATTTATTTTTCAAGTTTTTTAGAGACTGTATTTTAGTATTTTTAATTTTTTTTGTTTTTGCCATTTTGGGTTTTGCGATTTTACGATTCTAGTTTTTATTTTTTAATTATCTTAATTTTTGAGTTTTAAATTTTTAAGATTTAAACTTATTGTGGAAACATTGAATCAGAAACCAATTTATTGCTTTAAATAATAAAAAAAGTTTAAAAAACCTTGTTGCAGCCTGCAGGTTGTCAAAAAGTATAAAATAAAAACCAGCAATAGCCAACATGACAAACTCTAGTGATAGCAACAACAGTGACAGTGATGGGAGTGATTCAGATTATGATTCAATGGCTCAGTGCAATAGTAATACAAATGTTGGGACAGAGATTGGAAGTGGGAGTGGGAGTGCAGCTCCCACATCATCTAGGTTAGATCAAAATGAAAGTCAAAGTAACATTGAAGGCACTGCCAATCTCATCCCATCAAAGCCATTGGCTTTCTATGCGAAGGGCACATTTGATCCACTTAAACCACTTTTGTTGTATGCAAGCAAAATAAATCAAAATGTTGATGCCCAAAAACAACAGGGAAATAAAAGTGGTGGAACATGCCGCTGGACATGCAATATTTGCAGCCATACTTTTAGTGGGAGTTATAGTCGTGTTAAACAACACCTTTTGGGCATTGGTGGCAAAGGGGTTAGTACATGTTTGAAGCCAACCTTAGTGCAGAAAACCGAGCTGTTGAGGTTGCAAATGGCAACAAATGCAAAGGGAAGATTCTCTAGCCAAAATGTCGTTTCTCAAGAACATCACAATGCGAGTGCAAGTTCCAAAAAAAATTCTAAGAATAGCCCATCCACTTGTATGCCTCCACCAATTCATGACAAGACATCTTCATCAAAAAAGAAGGATTCTCGTTCTTGTGCTATTGGACCAACAATTACAGGGATGTACGGTAAGTTGAGTCATGATGATACAGATGATTCCATTGGCAAATTCCTCTTTGCCAATGGCATTCCTTTCCATGTTACTCGCTCTCCTTATTATAAGGAGATGGTCCGTAATATTGCAGCATCAGGACCCTCATATTTGCCCCCAGGTGAACATAAGTTGAGGACAGTCATTTTAGAGAGGCAAGTGTCCAAGATTACTGTGCAAAAGGAGGAGATGAGAGCGACATGGGTGAAGTCAGGTTGCTCTATTGTTATGGATGGGTGGACATACATTACTAAACGTCCACTTATTAACATCATAGTTACATGCATAGATGGTCCATTCTTTCTTAGAGCCATTGATTGTTTTGGAAAGCGCAAAGATGCAACTTTCCAATTTGAGCTTCTTCGAAATGCTATAGAGGAAGTTGGGCCAAACAATGTTGTGCAGGTTGTGACAGATGCAGCAGCGGTGTGCAGATCAGCTGGGTTGTTGGTTCAAAGTACGTATAGGCATATTTTTTGGACCCCTTGTTGTGTGCATGCACTCAACAATGCATTAAAAGACATTGGGAAAATTCATTGGGTATCCACCTTGGTATTGGCTGCGAGGAATGTGCAAATGTTTATTTGCAATCACCACACCTCCTTAGCCTTGTATAGAGCTCACTCAAGGAAGGAATTCCTCAAGCCCATAGATATTAGATATGCTAGTTATTTTCTCTTGTTGGAGAGGATGTTGGAGGTACAACCATCATTACAGGCCATGGTCGTGACTCTAGATTGGAATAGGTGGGCAGAGTCCAAGACAGAGGAGGGGAAGAAGACCAGGAATCAAGTATTGGATGATGATTGGTGGGTAGATTGCAGCTATTTGGTATCCATTTTGCGCCCTATAGTCGAGGTCATTCGCTATTCTGACACCGATTCTCCTAATCTTGGAGAAATCTATGAGACCTTTGATAGCATGTTGGGTCAAGTAAAAGCAGCCATTCATGAGAAAGATCCCTCCTTAGAGTTCTATACAAGCCATATTCGACCTATTATTTAGCGACGGTGGGATCTCATGAACACACCTTTGCACATGGCAGCGTATGCACTGAACCCAAATTGGTACATTACTAGGCCTGGTAGAATTCCTCCCAGTGAAGATCCAGAGGTCAAAAAGGGATTTAAAGCGGCCATTGCAAAGATGTACAATGCAGAGGATGGGCCAACACTTCGGAGACAGTGGATTCAGTTTGTAGGTCGCAGAGGTCCCTTTAACAAGCCTGATGCCAAGGTAGACAGTAATGACTTAGGACAGGATGACCCCATTGGTTGGTTGGACATGCATGGGGATGATGCTCCAGAGATCAAGCATCTTGCTATTCGATTGTTGTCTCAGATTGCTAGTTCCTCTGCTGCTGAGAGGAATTGGTCCACTTATAGCTTCATACACTTAATCAAGAGGAATAGACTTACCTCTAGAAGAGCAGAGAAGCTAGTAGCAGTGCACAGTTCCCTTCGTCTTGAACACAGGAAGACACCAGAGTATCGGATGGGACCAGCTACACAATGGGATGTGGATCCAGAGGATGATGCACAAATAGATGAGGAGGATGGACATGATGAGATGCAGAATGGTTTGGTCGATGTGTCATTGGTCACTCATGATGAGAGTGACTCTGACTCATATGGTGACATTCCCATTGATGGTCCTGATGCCTTCATGCAGCAGATGGGTGCAGAGGACCAGTCAATGGAATTGACTCCTTGATTCTCATTTCATGTTGATTTATTTGATATTTCAGCTACTTTTCACTATTTAGTATTTTAGCTTGGACTCTATTTATAGAGCATAGTTATTATTCATACCGATGACTAAGTCTTTGACTCTTTCCTATTTTTCAGCAATCTTAATTTACTATTTTAATATTTAGTATTTCAATGTCTTTGACCTTTAGTGTTATTGTTTATTGTTCAGTGTTTACTAGTTTAGTCATTTTAAATTTATTGCAATTTGCAATGTCTGTTTAAAATTAAAAATTAAAACTTTAATTATTTTGTTGATGTGCAGTATCATACTATCTAGATTCTAGTGTCATTGATTCATTTTCAATCACTTAAAACTTTAAAACTTAAAAGTCAAATCTGAAGATTATCAAATATGATGTGCATGATAATCATAGATTCATATTGATACATAATAGATTTATAAATTATTATTAATATAATGATAATCTTGATGAATCCTGTAATGTGTTTGAACTTTGAATTTTGCATTTACATTGCATGGTTGCAGATTCCAGGATGATGAATGTTTGTTATTGTTGGGATTTATATTTTTCATATTTTTAATATTTGTATGACAATCGCGTCCCGCCGTCCCTGCTGAATTTCTCTAAAATTTGGGGGTGGTCTCCACACGCCCCGAATGTGCGTCTCCCCGAACCCGCGTCCCGCCGTCCCGAAACCTTGGGGGAACATTGCATATTTATTTGCACGGTGTTGTCCGCCAATTGCACACCAGCAGCAGAAACTTTCCGAAAGCTGTCTCCTCACTTAGGAAAGTGGGAGAGGTGTGACCTTGGGGGCAAGCATAGAGCTAGGTACTGCCACCTACTCCTAGCTCCTCCGTTTAGGCTAACTCCTAACGAAGCCAAGGGGGATAGTCCCTAACAAAGAGTTTTGTATGGCTCAATGTTGTTAAAGTGTTTTTAATTGGTTACGGATGCGGATGGGTGTTGTTTAGGAGTTATTGTGATTAAATGTGTTTGTTTATTATGAATTCGACACATAAGACAAAGCAATCCACGTTGCTATCAAGAGAATTAAAAGATAAACAATAATTCAAGACTTTATAAAGATGCATTCACAGATAGAAATTAAAATGTTCCAAAGACAAGTGATCCAGATATAACAATTATGCATAGATTAAAAGATCAGTGCCTTTATGGAGTCAACGCTTTGCAATGCCTTAAGAAATAAACAAGTCTTGAAATAAAGCTAGTGAATGTAACGTTGTGCAAGTGCTCTTGGTATATTTTAAGGATTTTAAGTGATCTTGCTTATGGTGTCAGCGAAGGATTATTCAAGAGCCGGGAGAATGTTCCAAGTTTAATCTGTTGAAGACATGACGGCCCGCCCAGTATCCCAGGCTAATATCGTGAAGATTGACCAACTAGCTGAGAAGCTTAGACAGTAGGGAGTTCTGGCGCCTCTACTAAGAAAAACTTTAGGAAATTCTCTACAACGCCGGTGCGTTGGTTATGGGTTTGAATTTTATTATGTTTCTCTTGCGCGAACTTAGCAAGTCCGTTCATCGCTCTGAGTACGAGCCCAACCCGAAAGTTGGCAGAGCATACTAGGTGAAGGATGATCAACGAAGTTAATTAATTATGGGGAAGTGAGTTGCAAATTTTAATTAAGCAGATTAATTAAAACTCTCCGACAGAGAGTGCTCTTGACCTTGTCTTATGACAAAGGTTCAAGAGACTTAATTAAACTAAATGCCTAATGCAAGGGAAAATGCAAACTAGCTATGCTCTCCGATAGAGAGTGCTCTTGACTTGGGTTATTGCAAGTTCAAGAGACTTAGTTAATTAATTAATTAAAAAAAAGAAAGCTAAACTACCCAAGAGTCTCTTTCAGGCTTTTTAGGCCCTAATCGGGAAAGCATGGGGGTAAGTAAACAAAACCTTATGTTAGCAAAATAAATAAATAAAGAGACTTTTTACTTTTCTATTTTATGCAAGATAATTTAATCAGAAATAAACTATCTAACCTTAGTAAAAGAAACAAAACTTTAACAAATTTGAACTATTCTATCCTATTCTACCGTTAGCAAATTGTTAAATAAATATGCAAGCATGAAAAATGGACGATACAAGCTTCCCCCAAATGGGGGAAGAGGAGTATGGGAGCCGTAATTTCACTTGCTCTTTATTAATTTGTTTACAATGCTTGAAGTTTGGAGTCCTTTGTGATCTTAAGAATGTCTTCAAGGCAACCTGGAGAATGGGGATGAAGAAAGGGGAAAAATGAATGTTTCTTGGAGCTTATATCTTTGATTTTTTGCTAGCATTCCTGCTTAACTTGTCATGAAAAGAGAAAAACCAGTGAGCTATTTTCCTTCAAAATGATAGATTAAACAATACAATACACTAACAAAATACACTTAATACTTAAGCAAAGATAGGAACTTTATGGTACTTCAAGTACTAACTAGATCTAAGTAAAAATGCAAAAATTTGACACTTCCTAGATCTAGAAATGAGAGTAAGTAAGATGCAAACGATTCGCTTTATAAATCAGAATTTTACTTGCAAACATAAAGTGGAGAAATTGAAAAATTTTAATTTTAGGGTGAATAAAGAAGATAAAGCCACTTGGATCTTGAATCCTTGAAACCACTTTGGATCCCAAATAGCATGCAGCTGCTAGAAACGTATGCTTGGCTCCAAGAAAAGGAGATGCAACTTAGCTCAACCTTTTACTTGGTATGGTGAAGTGATCTGCAGACAAAAACTTATACACTTGCCAAAACGGGGGTTAAATCATGTAGTGTTTACTAAACAAATCACAAAGGCATGAAATATAGCTGAAATAAACAATGCTCTTTAAGATTTTTGAAAGTAAATGGAATAAATAGGTAACTTGAAAGCTACAAATACCTATTTTTACGAGCTTTTATAAGCCCTCTAAAGCATGTATTAATACCCACAAATTAACAAAAGCAAAGAAATTGAAATAATATCACCTCATTAACCGGAACATATGCATCCAAGATCTACATAGCATGAGCCTCCAAAGCCTTTCTTTATTAAAAAATAGGTTGCATAGGAGCAACAAGCATAACAATATTTCACCAGAGGTTCTCTACATCAATCATCCACCCCTAATAGAGCTCAAAGAGCCTCTATTTATACAAAGAGAGAAGGCTAAAACCCTAAAACCAAACTAAGAGTAACACCGGAGTAATTGAATGAGCTCGGCATAATGATTTGGAGTTGAACTGAGCTGCAACTAAGTTGTAACTGAGTGCTGGAGTAATGAGGGGGGGTGAGGTGGCTCATCCTCCCTCGTAATGATCACCGAACCAATAGATAACCTACACTTCAACCAAAAATGGATTTGACCAAAGAGGGTAAATTTCTTACTGATTGTTCAACTGCTACACTCTGATACTTGATCTGAAACTGACCGATATTGATTGGAATCGTCATAAATGCTCCGTGCCATGTCATTTAGCCTTTTATTTTATTCAATTTGGTTTATTTTGGAGAGCTTTTTATTCTCTCCAAAATATTCATTTTTAATATTTTAATTAATAATTTCTCCGTAAATGACTTTTTTGAGAAATTATTAATTATGAGGCTGAATGAATTTCTGAAACTTGGAGATAGCTGGCCGACTGATCATGAATGATTTTTAGCTTAAAGTTAGAGCCTTCAATCACTGAATTCGGGTTCCGGATGACTAACTTATTACAAATTGAATTTTTCCATATAAATTATGGAAAAATTTAATTAAAAATTTAGGGAAAATAAAAAAATTAAAAATTTTGATCCGTTCGGTGAAATTTTTTCAAATTTTTTCTGAGGGTCCTAGTGACTTAGGACATGACCATAGTCTATTCTAATAATGTCTAGTAGGTTTATATATACTCAGTTGGGCTCTAATAATCCCCCAAGGCCCAGAATTCAAAATCGAGCATTCCAGCTTTGGAGGAAGCGGGAGAAAACCTCATCAATTATACTCGGCTATAGGCAAAGCATAATTGTCAAGGGCAAAAAACTCCCTGGAATACCTTAGTTGAAATTCTACGTCTTAGGAGACCAAACCACTCAAAACACCCTATTAGCACATTTTATTACAAACCCCGTGGGGCCATGGTCATAATTATTCAAAACAGAAAACTGACCACCCAAAACAGGCTAGACACAAAGGCGGATCATCTGATACACTGGAATCAAACATTTATCATGTTTGTCAACTGGCGGCTCCTCAGCTAATCCAACTAAGTGCAAAATTAGTGGATAACATATGGACATTGTGCAAAATTCTGCCTATTTCCTGAGTTTAGCTCCACGTTGGCACATTAAACTCGCTCAATTGATGAATTGAATCATCTCTGAACAAAACTTGTCTTTGAGTACGTATTTCTTAATCCTCTATCTTGACCCGCCTTTATACTTGAGTTGAAACTCTATCTTATCCACTAATTTTGCACTTAGTGGATTTTCGGTGAGTCGCCAGAGTATTGAACAAGTACACTTGTTCATGATCAGAGTTCAGAAGTTCGCCAGCCTTTTTCTGGGAGTCTGTTCGAAAGTTTTTGGAATACATGTTCATACCCCCTTGGGGAAATTGTAAAAAATGTCCTAGCATTTAATTTTTTATAAAAGGCTCGGCTTCCCAGACTTGAGCATCAAGTCGACTAGCCCAGAGTGTTTTTTCCCTTTGTTATTATTGGTTGTTGAACAAACGACTAATAATTTCTGAGTTTTTCACAGACCTCCAAAGTTGGGGTAGTTGTCTTGGTGTTTCGGCCTTAGGAGGTTATTAGAGCCTTCATGTCAGTGTTTTTCAACATGCTAGGCATTCGAACTGAGTCGTATGAACATGTACTAGGTCCCCCTAGAGTTTCGTTTGATTTCGAGAAAATATATATATATATATATATATATATATATATATATAATATATATTCTGTTTTGAAGCCATTTTTTAATGGTTTAAATGTAAAAAAGGTATGATCTAGAGTCCGTTTTTGGCGTGGTTGGGCTCATTTTCAAGCCCGGAGCAGCATCTTTACCTAGAGGCCACTTTCACTATGTTTCAGCCAGTTGAAACATCCCGGAAGGCATCATTTGGTTAACAGAGCATCAGAATAACATTTAAATGCGAAATTTGGATAAAATGCACTAAAGTCCAAATATTAAAAGGTGAAAATTCAAAGTCAAAATTAATATTTTAATGGTAGGGTGACTTGGGACTTGGCATATGGGTTCCCATTGATTTACGACCCTATTCCACACGATATGAGTTAGAACTTTGGGTTAAGAGGAATTGCTACGAATTAATGCATGAAGAGGGTGACTTGAGGAAAGCTTGAGAGGTGGTAATGAGTGGGATTGGGGGGACCCATCCACACTTATAAAATATAAAATAAACCATAGTGATGTCACATAAGTGGTTACGAATTATTTTGATGAGGTGACGTCACCCACATGGGACTCACGATTACCCAAAGTCATGGTTACGCTAGCATGGAGTGGGCCCCCTTGTGTGCACACGAAACTCAAGCTTTGGTTTTATTTATAATATGGTTTGGAACCAGAGATCCACATGTAAATTCACGTGTTGCCATTCGCATGGTGATGATAGTTGACGTGAGCTTATAGACTCACGCTGGTGGTGGGTTGCGTCTTGTGTGGAGGGTGGACCCCTCTTCGTGAGGATCAAGGGACTTGCAATATGTTATGTTATGTTTTGGATTCGAGCCTCAAATAAATTTAATCCTCCATCATCTATGCCGTACATTCGCGTGGAAGGAAACTCACGCGTGAGGAGGAACTCGCCAATTTGGAGTTGGTGAGTTGGTGAGGTGTGTTGGCAGCTAGCGGTGAGTTAGGATATTGGTGGGTGAAAGGTGTCAATCACCTCTTCAGTCCCCACCTTAGTTCAACTCGGTATGAGTTCACTTCAACTTAGTTTAACTCCGGGTTGATCTTTAGTTCATTAATTCCCCCCTGGGGCTTGGTTTTTGTATAAATAGAGGCTCTTCTTCCTCATTCGTGACAGAAGGAAGGAACCTCTGCTCTTGTAATGCTCTGTAATTGTTTAATGAATAAAAGTGAAGACTTTGGAGGTCCATCCCATGCAAGATCTGTTTCATGGTGAATACTTGTGCTTCATGAGGTGATATTAGCTTAGTTTTATTTGTTCATATGCAAATTGTGGTATCATTTTCAGCTTAAGGAGGCTATATTTAGTCCATAGAATAGGCATTTGAGGTTTTCAAGTTGCTTTGTTGTGTTTAACTAGCTAAGATTGGAAAGTAACATGCTGTAGTCGGTAATACTAGTGTTCTTTGCATCTTATTTATGTTATTACACTGGATTTGATCCCTGTTTGTTTGAGGTTTTATAGTTTTGCAGATCATCACAAGTGAAGGAAAACCAGGAGCTCGGTTGCTTCCTCTTTCTCTTCACTGCTACCTGTTTAAAATCTAATGTTTCTTGTACCGTAGGAACTCTTTATTCTTAACTACATTCAAGCTAGGGCTTGAGATCCTTCTTTCTTCAAGCAAATTTTCATCTTTGGTTCTGGTTATTTTATAAATGCTTAAGTGAATTAGTTTTTTCTTTTAAGATTATTCAAAGGCTGATTTATTTAAGTACATTGCTAGATCCTAATCTTAAAGCTTTATTCTGAGGAGATCTAGATTGATTAAGTACTTAGTCTTATTGTTTATCATTTAAGTACTTAATTTTTTTATGCCTTTAACAACTGATTTGGCACATGTGGTGCATTTCAGGTGGCTGGTTTTACATTTTTCATGCAAAGACAAGGGGAAGTGTTGCCGGAAAATTAAAGATCTAGGCCATCCAAGGCCTCTCGAAGCAACTTCCTTCTTCCTCTTCATTTTTAAAAATCTGTAAGCCTTTGGATCTAGATCTGTAAGGACCAAAGGCATCCACCTCTCATGAGCTTTGTAAATACCGTAATAAAAGACTTTGAGTAGGCTCTTTAGAGCCCACTCCCCATCCCCCCTGGGGGGATTTGTGTCAGTGTCTTTTTTTATGATTTTTCAGTTTTAGTTAGTTTTATCTTTATTTCTGATTTAGTTGTTTATTTGATCAAGGAAGTAAAAGAAATACTTACCTCACGCTTTCCCGAGTACCTGTTGATGTAATTGTAACTTCGGAATGTATTGACTTGTATTTCTTATGTATTGTACCCCGATGTTTATTCCGGGAAGTGTTTGTAATGTAATTGAGTCATGTCATGCCCCGATGTTTCGATCGGGAGTTTCTATAATGTAAACAAGTCATGTCAAGTCAATGTGGGTAACCCTCCTATTGTTCAAGGGTTAAAGTCCCCGCAGTTCTAGGGCCCTAGGGTTTTTAGACTCACCTAGTGAAGTCTGCCCTAGTGAGTCATTGTCAAGTCAGGAATTAGTATAAATAGAGAGTGAGTCTCTATTTATCACACACTCACTCACACTCGGTTGTAGCGCATAGCTGAGGGAGAAGAAGTTGCTGGGGCTAGAAAGAAAGAGGCTACTGCTGTCGGGAGATCATCTTACTGTTTTGGGTTTTACTTTTGGTGCTGATTCTATCTCTGAGGAAGTTGCGGGGTTTTCTCCATTTATGGTTTACCCGAGGAAAAACACTGTGTTCATTGTCTCTTGTGTTTGATTGCTGTGCTTGTTATTCTCTCAGTTAAAGATCCTAATATAATGCTAGCTTAATGTTAGAAATCTAACATGGTATCAGAGCTAACCTCAGAAGAAAACACTGTGTAGCTGCGGGAACTAGGGCTTCCTACTTTGTGGATCTCTCTCCACAGATTTTTAGCAAAAGAAGGTTGGATTAACTCTCCTCCCTAGGGCGCCTCTTTTTGTTAAAGCATAATCCAATTCTGAGCTTTTTCAGTTTTGAACCTGACACTACTGCTGGAAATTAGGGCTTTTTACAGAAGTGAAATTTTTGAGTGAGCCTAGGCCTGGATTGATCTCCTCCCCAAAATCGAAGTTTAGAGATCAAGATCAAAGCATTTGGTTGGACAGAACTCCGGAAAAGCCAAACCCTAATATGCTCCTGAACTAGCACTGCAGAAATTCAACTCCAAATCCAGATCCGACATCTTGACCTGGTAAGATCTAAATATTTTGTATTTCCATTTGAGGTTCTCAGTTAAGATGTCTCATCATACCAAGCTTGAGGGAGCTAATAACTTTCGAGCCTGGAAGTATAGGATCTCCCTGGTCCTGGAAGAAAATGAGTTGGACTCCTACTTCCATGAGGAGGTTCTAGTTCCAGAGGAAGATGAGGCTAAAGCCTTACATAAGAAGAAGCTGGTTATGGAAAAGAGGATTATTGCTGATTCAATCAAGGATCACCTCATACCACATGTGTCCTCTCTCAAGACTCCTAAAGCTATGTTTGATGCCCTAACCAAACTGTTTGAAGGGATGAACATAAACCAGAAGATAACTCTAAGGAACCAGTTGAAGAATGTAAGGATCTAGAGTGAGGAGACCATCCAGTCATACTTCACAAGGGTCTCCCAGATCA
This sequence comes from Pseudotsuga menziesii, assembly GCA_001517045.1. NCBI lineage: Eukaryota > Viridiplantae > Streptophyta > Pinopsida > Pinales > Pinaceae > Pseudotsuga > Pseudotsuga menziesii. The sequence goes on from LPNX010054415.1 coordinate 284,385, forward strand.
AAGAACAACTTGAAGCAGTAGATGAAGAAGTGGAGAATGCAGAAAGTGTGATGACAACCTTGAATGGTCTCCCTAGGTCATGGGATTCTTTCATCCAAGGAATCTGTGCTAGGAAGAATCTAATCAAGTTCAGTAGACCGTGGGAAGAACGTTCACAAGAAGAAGCTCGAATAGCAGCTCGAGAAGAAAAGATGGGAAGCGAAGATCAAGCTCTCACAGTACACTCCAAGAAAGGAAGAAGGGAAAATCATCATCACCAAGGTGACCATTCTCATCAAAAAAATAATTTTGTAAGAAGGGATCCATCCAAACTCAGATGTTATACATGTGATGAAAGATGACACTTTGCTAGAAGTTGTCCCATGAAGAAGAATGGATCCAAGAAGAAGAAGAAGAACTCCAAAAGAAGACATCATGCTCACACTGCTGAGGATGATGATCCTCCCAGGAAGAAAGTAAAACAAGAAAGTGAAGAATTTGCAAGTGATGAAGAATATGTTCTGATCTCCGCTCTCACGGGAACTGTCACTCATGGAAGCAAAGATTGGCTCATTGACAGTGGGGCTTCCAAACACATGACAGGATTCAAGGAATCTTTTGAGAAACTATCCGAACATAATTCACCCCATAAGGTGAAACTTGGGGATGACTACCAATATCCCATAAAAGGTAGTGGTGAATCCTCCTACAAGCTAGACTCTTCTCTCCATATCGGCACTGGATGCAAAAGGAATGAGGGTTGCATTTGTAGATGGCCAAGTCCTCATGTGGCCAAGAGGAAAGACTATTGACGATGCAATAGTAATTGGAGAACAAGAAGGAGGATTATACAAATTGAAGGGCCATCCAGAACAAGCTTTGGTCCATGACACAGTAGAGCCAAATGAACTTTGGCATAGAAGGCTTGCACATGTGCACTACAAAGCACTACCACTTGCAAGCAAAGTTGTTGAAGGTCTTCCAAAAATTCAAGCAAAACATGAAGGAGTCTGCAAAGGATGTGCGAAAGGAAAGAACACAAAGAAGACATTTCCAAGTAGCGAAAGCAAAGCAAAAGGAATCTTGGAAATCATTCACTCCAATGTATGCGGTCCAATGTCATCCAGTTCTTTAAGCGGGTATGTATACTATGTTTCTTTTATTGATGATTATTCTAGGAAGACATGGATATACTTTATGAAGAACAAAGATGAAGTTTTCAGCAAGTTCAAGGAATTCAAAGCCTTGATCGAGAACCACACAAAAAAAAAAGATCAAGACCTTTCGATCAGATAATGGCGGAGAATTCACATCAAATGAATTCAAAGAGTTATGCAAAGATTCAGGGATTAAGAGGGAGTTATCCACTCCGTATAATCCACAACAGAATGGGGTAGCAGAAAGGAAGAATAGAACTATCATGAAGCTGCAAGAGCAATGCTTCATGATCAAGATCTTCCCATGCATCTATGGGCAGAAGCTGCCAGAACAACGGTGTATGTACAGAACCGTACTCCACACAGAGTACTCGAGAACAAGACACCTGAAGAAGTCTTTTCCTACAAGAAACCAGAAGTCAGCCATCTCAGAATATTCGACTGTCCAGTGTACATACACATTCCGAAAGAAAAGAGGACAAAGTTAGATCCTTAACGAAAGAATGGTATATTTGTGGGATACTCTGAAAGCTCGAAGGCTTACAGAATATACATCCCAGGATTCAAGAAGATCGACATCAGCAGGGATGTAACATTTGACGAAGACTCAACGTAGAACAAATCCAAGAAGAGACCTGCTGAAGATCCTGAAGAATTAGAAGCACCCAGAACTCATGACACAACCATGAACAAAGAAACTCAAGAAGAAGATCGAGAATTTGAAGAACCTCAAGAACTTGTGGATCCACCCCAAGAAAAGAATCCTCACAAGAGGAAACTTGCTTGGGTACGAGAAGCTATCCAAGGTGCGGAAAGATATGGGGCTCCAGAAGAGAATCACAGAGAAAGAAAGAGGACCAGGTCCTGCTCTGGGTATGTAGCTTTATTGTGTAACTTTATCAATAAAGAACCTTCCAACTATGAAGAAGCGGCAGAATGGAAAGAATGGAAGGATGCTATGATCGAAGAGTATCAATCGATCATGAAGAATGATGTTTAGGATGTTGTTCCAAGACCAAAAGGGAAGTCGGTTGTAACTTTCAAATGGATCTACAAGATCAAGCATGCTACAGGTGGTAGCATAGAAAAATATAAAGCAAGATTCGTGGCTTGTGGCTTCTCACAGAAAGAAGGAATAGATTATGAAGAAACCTTTGCACCTGTACCCAGATACACTTCCATCAGATCAGTACTTGCTCTGGCTGCAGTGATGAAATGGAAGATACACCAAATGGATGTCAAGACTGCTTTCTTGAATGGTGTAGTGGAAGAGAAAGTGTATGTAGAGAAGCCACTCGGTTGTGAGACACATGACAGGGAGTCTCATGTGTGTAGATTGAAGAAAGCCCTGTACGGTTTGAAACAGGCACCCAGGACATGGTATGGCAGAATTGATGGCTGTCTATCTAGTTTGGGCTTTATCAAAAGTAAAGCAGATTCAAACCTTTACTACAAGGTTGAAAAAGGCAACCCAATGATGCTCCTACTGTATGTAGATGATCTGTTTGTAACAGGTATGGATGGGTTGATTGCTGATACGAAGAGAAAGCTTGCTGCCAAGTTCGAAATGAAGGACTTGGGTATGATGCACTATTTTCTAGGCATGGAGGGCATGGAGGTGTGGCAGAATATGGATGGAATCTCCCTCGGACAAGGGAAGTATGCAGTAGAGATCCTGAAGAGGTTCGAGATGATGGACTGCAAGGCCATGACCACACCTATGGCATCGAACCTGAAGCTATTGAGTGATGCTTCATCAGAAGTGGTTGATGCTTACGATGTATTGTTAGATGATTGGGTCTTTGATGTACCTGACGAACACGAGACCAGATATTTGCTTTGTTGTGAACACCTTGAGCCAGTTTTTGACAGATCCGAGACATGTTCACTTGATTGCTGCAAATCATATTCTGAGGTACCTAAGGGGTACAATTGATTATGGGCTCAAGTATGAGGCGAATCAGAAGATTAACCTGGAGGGTTATGTTGATTCAGATTGGGCAGGCAGTGCCATCGATAGGAAGAGCACTTCAGGGTGCTGCTTCAGTATGGGATTAGGTGTGATCTCTTGGTTTAGCAGGAAGCAATCTTGTGTGGCACTGAGTACAACTGAAGCAGAGTATGTCGCAGCTTGTTCAGCTAGTTGTGAGGCAGTATGGCTGAGGAAGCTACTTTCTGATCTATTTGATCTCCAGTTGGATGCTACTTGCATACATTGTGACAACCATAGTTGCGTGAAGTTGTTGGAGAACCCGGTGTTCCATAACAAGTCGAAGCATATCGAGATCAAGTATCACTATATCAGGGATATGGTGCAGAGGGGAGCAGTGAAGCTCCAGTATGTTGCGACGGACAAACAGATAGCTGATGTGTTGACAAAGCCATTGGCTAGGGTGAAGTTTGAGTACTTCAGGGAGAAGCTTGGTGTTCTCCAGATCGAGGTTCCATCCAAAGGGAAGTGATGAGTCCGTGAGCCATTCTGACATGGTGAGAGGATTGGTTCCTTCCATGGTCAAATGTAAGGGCTGAGCCATTCTGTCATGGTGAGAGGATTGGTTCCTTCCATGTCAGATGTCAGTGTTGAGCCATTCTGATGTGACTGTAGGATTGGTTCCTACATGATCAGATATAAGCGCTGAATGCCATTCTTAGAATGGAGGCACCTGGTCAGTGACTAGGAAAGCTCAGTCTGGGACTGAGGGCCATTCTGATGTGACTGTAGGATTGGTTCCTACATGATCAGATGTGAGTGCAGAGCCTTTTTGACATTGGTTGTCAGATGTAAGTGTAGAGCCCTTTCGGCATGGAGGATTGGTTCCTTGCATGGTCGAATGTAAGTGCCGAGCCTTTCTGACATTGGTTGTCAGATGTGAGTGCTGAGCCTTTTTGACATTGGTTGTTAGATGTAAGTGCAAAGCCTTTCGGCATGGAGGATTGGTTCCTCGCATGGTCGAATGTAAGTGCTAAGCCTTTTTGACATTGGTTGTCAGATGTGAGTGCTGGGCATGCCTTTCTGATATGATTATAGGATTGGTTCCTACATGATCAGATATAAGTGCTGGGCGGGCCATTCTGACTTAGGGTCAGATATAAGTGCTGGAAGAAGATCTACATGGAGGCTAGGCCTACAACCAGCATGAAAAAGGGCTGGCTTTGTAGAACTTCCTGTGACGAGAAAAATCAAGTGATAGCACCCGTAATGATGATCCAACAGAGATGTTTCAGAACCAGAGATGATCCAGATCGAGTGATGATCCAGATCCAGTGATGATGATCCAGATCCAGTGATGATCCAGATCCAGATGAAGATGACTTGAAGATGACGAGGACTCTAGGATGATCCAGATGATACAGAGAAGAAGACTTGTGCTGATAAATTGTGTCGAGAGAATACCTTCCTAGTTAAGAGAGAGTGTTGATGTAATTGTAACTTCGGAATGTATTCACTTGTATTTCTTATCTATTCTACCCCGATGTTTATTCCGGGAAGTGTTTGTAATGTAATTGAGTCATGTCATGCCCCGATGTTCCGATTAGGAGTTTCTATAAAGTAAACAAGTCATGTCAAGTTAATGTGGGTAACCCTCCTATTGTACAAGGGTTAAAGTCCCCGCAGTTGCGGGGCCCTAGGGTTGTTAGACTCACCTAGTGAAGTCGGCCCTAGTGAGTCATTGTCAAGTCGAGAATTAGTATAAATAGAGAGTGAGTCTCTCTATTTATCAGACACTCAATCACACTCAGTTGTAGCGCATAGCCGAGGGAGAAGAAGTTGTTGGGGCTAGAAAGAAAGAGGCTACTGCTGTCGGGAGATCATCTTACTGTTTTGGGTTTTACTTTTGGTGCTGATTCTATCTCTGAGGAAGTTGCGAGGTTTTCTCCATTTATGGTTTCCTCGAGGAAAAGCACTGTGTTCATTGTCTCTTGTGTTTGATTGCTGTGCTTGTTATTCTCTCAGTTAAAGATCCTAATATAATGCTATCTTAATGTTAAAAATCTAATAGTACCCCGAAAGGATGAAAGAGATTCATTGTAGGATTAATTAGAAAATATTTCTTTTATTTATTTGTTCTTAATTTTTTAAATGAATCCGACCGTTGCTTTCTCGAGTACCGAAAAGGTGAAAGAGACTCTTCGGTCGTCATCTAAACAACTCATTGTTACGTCTCTACTAAAATAAATCAAGACTCCTTCCCCGTATGCTCTACACCGTTGCAGCTTGTCTGATCAGTTGGTTGTATTAGAAAGGGATACGAGTTACTAGATTTAATAGGAAAATCCACACAAGTCATTTTCTTGAGAACTCAGGAGGTTGCAAAGGGTAACTACTACAGAGTCATGGGGCTACTCCAAGCAGGTTCATCCTCGCCCTGTTGGACACTTGATATTACCGCTTTAGCACTTAGTTCGAAGGGACTTGACTTGTTGGGCCAAACCCACAATTAACCCATGCCCTTAATTACTTATTAATAATTTTAAAACTGACCAATGAGACAACTTCAATACTTACACGACACAACAACATTCCACTTTTACAAGCACTCCATATTCATCGGCACTGGTGTGTTTTACTTTCAATGCTTAAATCAATTATTGCAAAATGTCGTGAATTGTGCTTACATTGTCATATGCTGTTGATGTGATCTCTTTCTTGCAATAGTCCGTTGTGTTATTTTATTCATTTCATAATAACTCCTAGATTTAGTCTTTTCTTTCGTAGACTAAAAACCAATGTTGCATGACTCGGACTGGGCAAAGTCTCGGCTGGCATATGACTCGTCGATTCGGGAAAACTCGCGAAAGACTTGGGAAAAACTCGGCAAGACCCGACAAATAAAAAAAACTTAAAATATAGTAAATTTTGGACACATTAAAAAAGTTTTATATAAAAAAAGGAAATTTGGATTTTGGAATATATACTCACCGCTTTATATTAAAATACTTGTAAAATTATTTTGAATAGCGTCTAGTGTAAAGAGATATGTGTTAATAACATCTTAAGATTATTTTTAATTTAATTTGAAAAAATAAGTGTTTCATTAAATGTTTTAAATGTGGTTTAACCACAACCCACATTAATTCTGATTTGATTTTTATAAGCATGAAGACCAATTTGAAATCCTATGTAAAGATATCTATAAATATGTTTTATAAAAATACAAAAAAAACAATTACAATTACAACCATTCATATGAAAGTAAAACTACATATTACAAATATAAACATAAACAATTACAATTACAACCATCCATATTAAAGTAAAACTAAATATTACAAATATAAACATTTTCATTGTAATTCGTAATAACCTTCTAATTAATAAATTCTGGTCACTTCCCGAAAACAAGTTACCAAGAAATGTATTAATGTTAAAAGTGAAGAAGGCGGAGAGATCCATGAATCGGAGAAAATCGCATTGTCCAATTTTTTGTTCTTTAGCAGGCTGACTAATCTTTCTTTGGGCGTTAGTAGATTAGTTGATTATCGCAGCTGCCTTTTCCCTTTCCCGGAAGCTGGAGCATTTTATTCTCATTTCAGGGGCTTGGTAATTAGCTCCTTTTCGTTCTGGTGTTCCACTCGATCAATTTATCCTCCCGGTTTCGATCAATGAATCTTGTTTCCATATCTTGTTCCATCTCGTTGAATGTGTCATATTTAAAAATTCCACGAAATAATATATTATGTTGGGTTCACTGGGTCTGCAGGGTGTGTTTTCCCTTTCACGGCCAAGTCCAAGCGAGTTCAATCCCGAGTTTGGGTCGAGTCCAACCGAGCCCACGATTTTCGACGAGTCCACCAGTTACGGCGAGTGCTTCCCAAGTCTCTAGCGGTTACTCGGCCTGATAGTCAACTCATGAAGACTCGCGAGTACTCGCAATTCTCTCACGAGTGGTGCTTCATTGCTAAAAACCATAGATTTTCTTCTAATAGGGACCACCCCCTTGACTTCGTTAGGAGTTAGCCTAAACGGAGGAGCTGTGATCAGGTGACAACACCTGGTTCTTTGCTTGCCCCCAAGGCCACACCTTTCCCGCTTGGGAAACAACAGTACAAAAGATTTCTGCTGACGGTGTGCATTCGGCGGACAACACCCTAATCTACCAAAATCCTTATTTCGTAGTGAGAGGTATGGCCGAGATTAATCTAGATCACCAGTCTATAAAAATACACTTCATTAGACTCAACAGTCATGACACCCAACTTTTCTTCTTTGATTTCAAGGTCTTTGATAAGCTTGGCCACTGCTCTCATTTATTTGTTTCTTTTTGTCCATGGCCACAATCAATGGAAGTATGACTTGATTCGTTTCTTATGTGTCATTTTGCAAAGTAGTGATAATATTAAAAGTATTATTACATCTAAATTTAAGGAGAAGCTGTGGTGTGAGAAAGAGTTTAGAGGATAAAAACAAATTAAGATATTATTAGGAGGTGATCAACTCTAATCTAGAAGATCAAAAGTATCTCTATGTTTTAACTAGCAAAAAAAAATCAACATTGCTAAAATAAGAACTCTCAGGAGCTCCATAGTGGAATAGGGTGCTAGACAATTCCTACAAGACTATGGAATGAAAGAATTTGTCATCTTTGTGACAAAAAAAGGGTTGAAGATAAAATTCACTTTCTCATAGACTGTCCTGTGTACACCCACATTAGAACACAAGTTCAAAATATTTGCTACAATACTGATCTTCCTAATCTTTTAACTCATCACAACTATGGTGATTTAGGAATGCTTCTCTTAAAGCTTTTTGAGCATAGTAATAAAATTCTGAAGAAAACCAAGTGCCTCCTTATCTTTTTAAGGTCCGATAGACCAAAGTTGGTCTCAATGAGCGTTGATAACTATCATCATCATCATTGTCTCTTACCTTATCCAAGAGATTTATTATGGTTTACTCCACTAATAATGCAAATTTTGATTTCCAATTATCATGAATGACTAAAAATGAAACCATTGTTGGCGTGTGCCCATTGCAAATGACTAGCATAAAGTATATTATCTTTAAGCATCGTGACATTCTTATTCGTATATATCTTAGATATGGAATCTCAATTTTATTAACAATTGTCTTACTGTACTGCTAATCTTCTGTGTCTGCAGAGATCTATCTTACAACCAGTTTTCAGGAGCTCTTCCAGCATGGCTTAGTGACAACAATTTGAAAGTGTATGAAAGGCGTAATTTCTAATACAAAATTTCCAGTTGACTTTTCCAACTTATGAAAATAACTTTGAGATAGCTTTTTCACTCTTCCTTCTTTCCTGTCTTTGTATATCACCATCTGTCTTTATTTCCATCTCTGTTATAATTAGGAGCTTTCTTCTTTACTAGTAAATGTCAGCATCTATTGTTGGGTGTGATGATTTACAATTTTTTTTTTCCTATCAACTAAACTTTACCAATAATTTCACGATGTGCAGGAATCTGGTAGGAAATTATTTCGCAAGAAATGAAACTGATAATAGGTAGCATGCCCCCTTTCTCTCATATATTATTAAATATTAAAGATAAGGAAAAGTATTGGGTTCATATTGAAAACATTATTTTATTTATTCATTGAAGGGGAAAGTTCTAGATTTTGATACGCTATACAAAATCCTCAATCTAATATTTATTTAGGAAACTGGGCATTAGTCCGAAATCTGTGTACTGATAGTTTGATTTTGGATCTGTTTTGTATATTTCCGCTTATAAAGTGCTGTTTCTTTTAGGCTATAATAAGCGTGAATAATCATTAGAATTGGTGATTATCATCAAATTTGTTGATTACAGACTTCCCGGGAGAGGATTAGGTTGTCTCCAACGGACCTTTCCTTGCTTTAGAGGAGCTCCAATTTGTGAGTTATTCTAATTGTTTCCCTCTTAAGTACAATAACCTGCATTTTTCAAAAGGTTATCTGTTTTATTTTCATGTAGTCATGTGCATATAGGACACTACACCTGCCAAGTTGGGGTCACTGTTCAAGGAGATTGGGAATCGGGATTTTATTACTGAGACTAACAAATTTAAGGGTTTCTTTATTTCATTTCCCTTTTTAGTATATATGCATCTTGCCTTTAATCATTAAATTATTTCAGTACACCATAAGAAAAAATTATAACCAATATGAGTCAACATTTCCATGTTCTATTTGACCTTAGACCTTGCTAGCTTCCATTGACAAGATTTGGTAATAAGCTCTTTGCAGGATTCAATACAGATTTTTGAGTTCTCTTCCATTTTCAGACTGATATCTTTACCAGTGGCTTAATTTTTCTGTAATCCCATCCTTGTCTCATATGTTTACATATTAAAGTTGATACCTGTTGGTTTTTGTGCAACTTCGGAAGTTATTCTTATTGTAATTTTATTATATTGTTTTGTACTTCCTACGGGAGACCATATTGATGTAATCATTCATGTAAACCCTTGGAAGAATCAATGTAAACCTTGGGGAAGTTTAGAATTAAAATAAAATTATTTTTACGATTTTTATTTCCCCCCCAAGGTAAGTCGGCCCCAGTCAGTTAGACAATCACTGCATTATTTTCACTCACCTCTCTTACGATATTATCTTTTCTGGTGAACACGACAATTCGTTCACCTAGCGACTCAACAACGTGACTTTGCTAGAAAGTGAACCCATTCTGTAAATCATAATGAATTCAGACGTATTTATCCGCAAATTTTTACAAACCTTGCAAGAATTTGGTGAAGTGTTAAGTGAGCTTAAAAGGAAAGATGACGAAAGGGATAGATGGGGATTAAGTTCTCAGTATGAGGATGATTTTGAGCATGATTATGGGCATGAATCAAATTATCACAATCCTTATGATGCCCATCAATGCAATAAAGAACTACCAACCACCCTGAGTGAGCCAATGAGTAAGCATCAAACCCAGCCAAAGCCTTGGGTGAATGATTCTTGAGATTCAGTTAGACACCCATCTCAATTAACCAGAGCTGTTAGGAAAAAGGTCCAGCGGAGAACCTATTGAAGATAAGGAGCTTGTCATGAATACTCTAAATGGGCTTCCACCATCTTGGGAATCTTTCATCTAAACCATCAATAGACACACCAAGTTGCCCAAATTTGACAAATTATGGGCAGATTGCACTCAGGAGGAGACGAGGATTGCAGCAAGGCAAAGACTTCATGGCACCCAACTTGAGGAGAATCAAGCATTCATGTCCCATGCCAGGAAAAGGAAGGGAAAGGGAAGGGAAAGGGAAGAAAATATCATCACCATAAGCATCAAGGTAGAAGACCAAGCCCTTCTCCAGATCAATAAGAAAAGAAGAATGATCTATCACATATACAATGCTTCAGGTGCAACAAATATGGTCACTATGCAAACAAATGCCCAAGTTCAAGCAAAAGGAAATATGAAGCCTCAACAGCTGATGTAGAAGAAAGTCATCATCACAAAAAGCAAAGGAGTGAAGATCGTATAGAATTCTTCTTCATATCAACATTATCAGGTACTATTCCCACCACTAGTGACACTTGGCTCATAGATAGTGGTGCTTCCAGGCATATGACAGGATATGAAGAAAATCTTTCAAAAATAGTTGAGAAGGAATCTCATCTTCATCTTGTCCTTGGAGATGATGCCAACTATATTGTGAAGGGAACTGGGGCTACACTAGAATCTAAAGATATGTTACATTTGAGTAATATGCTATATGTGCCTGGTATGAAATGAAATCTTGTCTCCAAATTTGCCTTGGAGAACAAGGGATATAAAGTTGCAATTTCAGATGGGAAAGTGCTTGTTTGGCACAAGAACTCAAGCATGGACACAACGAAAGAAATTGGAGTAAGAGAGGAAAGCCTGTATCGATTGAACACTCCACCAGCTTAAGCACTATTTCATGACTCTACTAGCATGGGTGAGCTATGTCACATAAGATTAGCTCACATCAACTATAGAGCTTTCACAACATTAGGAAATATTGTGACAGGTCTACCAGTACTTCACATGGACCATAATGGAGTCTGTAGGGGATGCTTTCTTGGCAAGAATACCAAGGGATCTTTTTCGAATAGTGAGAGTAGATCCAAGGAAATATTGGATTTGGTGCACTCTGACTTGTGCGGACCTATGACTATTGCTTTGCTGGGAGGTTACAACTACTATGTAACATTTATTGATGACTACTCACAAAAGACTTGGATATACTTTCTCAAGATCAAGGAATCTGAGGAAGTGCTTAGCAAGTTCAAAGAATTCAAAGCACAAGTCGAGAATCTGTCGGAAAAGAGGATCAAGACTCTGAGATCAGACAATGGTGGAGAGTATACATCCACAGAGTTTAATGATTTCTACAAGGAAGTAGGAATTAAGAGGGAGCTTACAGTTACCTACAATCGTCAACAAAATGGGGTTGCTGAAAGAAAGAATAGAGAAATTGTGGAGGCAACCAAAGCCATGATACATGACTAGAGTCTATTGATGTTCTTGTGGGAAGAAGCTTCCAGAATAGTTGTCTATGTACAAAACAGATGCCCTCATAGAATCTTGAAGAAGATGACTCCTGAAGAAGCCTTCATATGAGTGAAGCCAGAAGTGGGCCACCTTCGTATCTTTGGCTTTCTAGTCTACATACATGTTCCTAAGGACAAAAGGACAAAAGTAGAGCCTTCAGGAAAGAAGGGGACTTTCGTGGGATACAATGAGTCTTCAAAGGCCTACAAAATTTACGTTCCAGGATCGAAGCAAATCGAAGTCAGCAGGATGTGTCCTTTGAAGAAGAAATGGCTATCCAGAAAGGAAGAGAATTTGACATGGAGATTGATGACAACGAAGAGATGAGATCATCTCCCCCTCCAGCAGTTCAGAGGGAGTTGCCAAAGGAAGAACCAATTGACTCCATTGATCCAGTTGAGCCAGTTGATCCTCCCACAGACATTGCAGTTGGTCGGAAGATGCCTAGATGGGCACAACAGACGCTGCAAGATGCAGAGGGGCATGAAGCTCCACATGGTTTTTTTGGGGAAAGCAAAAGACTTCAGAGGTTCTCGAGTTATGTAGCATTGATGAGTCATATCATTGACTCAGAGTCGACTACATATGAAGAAGCATTCAGGAACCAAGTTTGGAAGGATGCCATGATGGAAGAATACCAATCCATCATGAAGAATGATGTATGGGAGGTTGTACAGAGACCTGAGGGGAATTCAGTAGTGATTTCCAAATGGCTTTTCAAGATTAAACATGGAGCAAATGGCAATGTGGAAAAACACAAGGATAGATTTGTTGCTAGAGCATTATCTCGAAAAAGGGAGTTGATTACAACGAAACATTTGCTTGCATGGCTCGACATACTTCCATTAGGACCATTATTGCTATTGCTTTAGCTATGGATAGAAGCTGCATTAGATGGATGTCAAGACCTCCTTTCTCAATGGTGTAGTCGAGGAAGAAGTATACATTGAACAACCAGATGGGTTTGTTGTCCATGGGAAGGAGTCCCATGTCTGCAAGTTGAAAAAGGCTCTATATGGACTCAAGCAAGCACCCCGTGCTTGGTATGGACGGATAGAAATATACTTGGCCAGCTTAGGATTCACCAAGAGTGATGTAGATCCCAATCTTTACTACAATATTGTGGAAGGTGAGCCACTGATTCTAGTTTTATATGTCGATGACTTGTTTCTCACAGGAAATGAGAAGTTGATTGCATGGTGTAAGAAGAAGCTTGCCTCTGAGTTTGAAATGAAAAATCTTGGATTGATGCATTACTTCTTGGGATTAGAAGTATGGTAGAGGCAGAAGGAGATTTTCCTCAGTCAAGGAAAATACACCATCGATATATTGAAGAGATTATGAATGTTGTACTGCAAGTCCATGGCTACTCCGATGGATGCAAACCTGAAGAAGTTGAGGGACTCAACTTTAGATTCCGACTTGATTGATCCCACCATGTATCGCCAGTTGATTGGAACACTGATGTATCTGACGAACACCAGGTCAGACATATGTTTTGCTATGAATGCTCTCATCTAGTCCATGAGTGGGTCGAGGCAGATTCATCGAACTACTGCAAAACATGTATTAGATATTTGGGTGGCATCGTGGGATATAGATTGAGATGTGCTTCAAAATGTGACTTGAGACTGCAAGGATTTTCAGATTCAGATTGGGTCGGATGTGCTGCAGATAGGAAGAGTACTTCCGGATGTTGCTTCCGTTTGGGTTTTGCAGTTATTTCCTGGTGCAGTAGGAAGCAGACCTTAGTAGCACTCAATCAGTGTTTTAAAAATCGGCCTGACCGGTTTCGGAATCGGTCGATTCACCGGTTCGGTACCAAATCGGTAGGTAAACCGGATCGGTGGCTGGTTTGATAACGAACCGGCTGACCGACCGATTTTCGAACCTGACCGGCCCTGTTAGGACAATTTTCCGGTTTTATTTATTTATTTATTTTTTAACTTTAACATTGTTTTTTATTTTATTTAACTTTTAACTTTTACCTAACCTATCTATCTAACCTATCCCCAACCTAAACTAGTCCCCACCCAACCCAACCCAACCCAACTACAAAAAGACACTCACTCACTACGGTCTACCTATTGTTTATTTAAGTTTTAACTTTTACCTAAGCTATCTACCTAAGCTATCCCTAACCTAAACTAGTCCCTACCCAACCTAACTACCGCCTAGGCCTCATGGATTATGTATTTTGTTCTAGTTCTAGACTTCTAGTATCCTAGATATGTTACATGTATTATCATTTATGTATTGCACAGAATACAGACTCCAGACTACAGTACACTTTGTGCCATTTTGATATATTGACTCTTATATGGTATATACATGAGAAGATTTTGGCTATTTTGTCTTCAATGCCTTGGAATCGTGGATTATAATCTTCAAAATGTTGTTTTTCTTTAAAATTTAAATATTTTATGTATGTTTTAGCAAACCAATTCATTAAATTCAAATCGGTCGATTTATGACCGATTCATTACCGATTCCCATTCCAATTTTGAGTTGACCCTCGACCGATTCCGAGTTGGATTCCGATTTTTAAAACTATGCACTTAGTACAGCAGAGGCTAAGTATATGTCTACTAGTACAACAGTTTGAGAAGCAGTATGGCTTTGGAAACTCCTTGCAGGATTGTTTGGTCAAATTTCAAGACCAACTGTGATTCACTGTGACAAACAACCTTGTGTGCAGATGTTAGTGAATCCTTTGTTTCACGATAAGTCAAAGTATATAGAGATTCGATATCACTTCATTCGTGATATGGTGTAGAAGGGTGCGGTCGAGCTACAGTACGTGCCGATAAATGACTGGATTGCTGATGTTTTTACCAAGCCTCTTTCCAGGGCAAAGTTTGAATACTTTCGTGGAAGACTTGGAGTAGAAGAAAATGTGTCCCTCCTTTAGAGGGAAAGGTGATTCAAACATCTACCTTGCTTCTACACTGGTGCCTCTACTCTTCTGGTTCTCAGCCTGGTATGAGAGAAATCTCATTGGCAGTGGAGACGAATTGGTAGTAGATGGTCATGTACACTGGTGCCTTTGCTCGTCCTGGTTCTCAGCTTGGTGTGGGAGAAATCCCATTGGAAGTAGAGATGGACAGGTAGTAGATGGTCGTGTACACTGGTGCCTCTGCTTGTCCTAGTTCTTTGCCTGGTAGTGGAGAAATCCATTCGGCAGTAGAGACAAACAGGTAGTAGATGGTCGTGTGAAGCATGTCCAGGTTCTTAGCCAGGTATGGGAGTTTCCCATCAGTAGTAGAGATGAATTGGTTGTAGATGAGACATTGATTGTAGTACTCTTTGATGGACCGTTCAGAGTTCCAGAGCCAATGGATTCTTGGTGGACGGTGTGGATTAGACATATGATGATGATGACTCTCTGATGGACTGTGCAGAGTTGCAGAGCTGATAGATTCACCGATGGACTAAGTGGATCAGATGCATGATGACACCTCTCGACAGATAGGGATCGTGTTGACAACCTTCAGTATGTATAGAGATGATCGAAACAGACGTATTGTATGGAAGAGACCCATATGATCGTGATGTTGATGATGTCCATGTCCAAAGAATACCTTCCTTGTTGGGAAGGAGTGTTGTTTTTTGTGCAATTTTGGAAGTTATTCTTATTGTAATTTTATTACATTGTTTTGTACTTTCTACGTGAGATCATACTAATGTAATTATTCATGTAAACCCTTGAAAGAATCAATGTAAACCTTGGGGAAGTTTAGGATGTAATATCCCAAATCTCGATATTTTCTATTTCTAAACAATTATGCTGATACAACTGGGCATTCAAATTGCCATGCAAAAATCCCTATTTTATAGGAAAAATTAGGGTTAGGGTTTGTGAGATAGAATGCACACTTACCACTGATAACTGGCTGGACTGCTTCAGATAAAGTCTGCAAGTATTGAGAACTGGATCGGAGAGGAACTGATCTCTCCTACCTCCGGTGAATGCCCCAGCAACAAGACGCCCAATCAGAGAAAAAGGTGACGCCCTCAAGGAAGGAAGTGTCCGATGGATCCGCCGATTTGCAGGGCTGATAGCCTTACGGTCCCGGAGAGATTGGTTGGAGTATGTTGAAGATCTGACACCTCTAAGTAGGAAGGCGTCTAGGTTCAGTGAGGCAGCTGCTCACGCCCCTGAGAGTCCGGAAATGCTGATAACGGCTTCGGATGAGATCAGATGGAGCTGATAATCAAGGAGTGCCGGAGTATGTAGCTGATGATAAGACTGGTGCCTGAGTTTCGGAAGGAAACTGAGATCTAGAGGCCCTACAGCTGATTAGGGCTTTCTGGTGGAAAACCCCCCCTTACGGCTGCATCGTGCCCCTGCAACAATCTATACCCTGTGCTATATAATTAATGAATGAATGAAGAACAAGTGGTGAACCAGTATGGCTTACCCGGAATAAGACTAGGACAGATGTTTTACTGCCGAAATCCTGTTAGCTGAAGACTCCGTCTCCAACCCCAACTGCTGTGCTGCACGCTGTGCTGCTATCCAAGAGCTTCCCAAAATAATCATAAACATAAGTGAGGTTTCCTCTTGCTTTATCCTCTATTTATAAAGTTCAACTGCGCAAAACCTAATCTTTGACCTAATTAGGTCACTTTATCTTCTAATTTGCCGTTGACTTGCATGCATGCGGATGGAGACCTAAAAAGTGCATGCATCATAAAATAATGCTTCGGATGGCATGTTTGAAGGTGGCCTTTGGCCCAGGTGGCCCTTCTTGACCAAGTGAGGATGCCCTAGATCTTCTATAGATGGCATCAGTCCTAATCTGATTCCCTAGCTATCAGTAACCGCTCGAACCCATAGGAATCACATAGGTTAGCGGTTTCGGGCCTCAAGGCCTAAAAGGAAGAGGACATTACAGTCCTCCCCGCTCGAGATTGCTTGTCCTCAAGCAACTTCAAACTGGGATGCTGCAATACTTGTTCACCTTCCCAAGTGGCATCCTCTGGCGGTAGTTCTTTCCATTGAACCAAATATTCCCTGATCACTCTGTTCTTGAGCTTCCTCTCTCTGGTCTGTCTGATCCGTTCAGGAATCAATATCAGTAGTCCTTCATCATCTAAAGGGGGCAATTCGGTAGATGGAGCAATGTGTTGCCCGAGGGTCTTCTTCAGGCTAGACACGTGGAACACATTGTGGATCTTGCTTTCTAGGGGCAGCTCTAGTTCATATGCCACTTCTCCCACCTTCCGAATTATTTTGTATGGTCCATAGAAGCAGGGTTTTAATTTCTCTGCTCCTTTCTTTTTAAGTGAAGACTGTCTGTAAGGCTGGAGCCTTAAGTAGACTAAATCCCCCACCTCAAAGCTCCGCTCAATCCTGTGTTTGTCGGCATACATCTTTTGTTGATTCTGGGCTGTCCGTAAATTCTCTTTCAATACTTTCAGGATGTCCTGACTGTCTTGTATCCAATCCTTAGCCTTAGGAGCCCTACTGTCTCCAAATGCCAAATCTGCATAGTCCAAGGCCTCATAACCATATAATGCCTTAAAAGGAGTCATCCTAATAGACATGTGATAAGTAGTGTTGTAGCAATACTCTCCTAGGTGTAGCCATTTGATCTAGGTTTGCTGCTGCCCTGCTACGTAGTTCCTGAGATATCCTTCGATCCATTTGTTGACTATTTCTGTTTGCCCGTCACTCTGGGGGTGATAACTCGTACTAGTAGCCAGTTCGGTCCCCACCAATCTGAACAGTTCCTGCCAAAAGGCACCCGTGAACCTGCTATCCCGATCACTGACAATAGTCTTAGGCAACCCGTGTAGCCTGAAAACCTCCCTAAAAAATAACTCCGCTACTTGAGCTGCCGAGTAGTCTGATGGTATCGAGAAGAAATGTGCAAACTTGGTCAGTCTGTCAACTACTACATATAAACAATCTCGCCCTTGGACCTTGGGCAAGCCTGTAATGAAATCCATGGAGATGCTCTCCCACTTCTGTTCTGGGATTGGTAGTGGCTGAAGTAGCCCTGCTGGATGGGTGTTCTCAACCTTGTTCTGCTGACAGATGCTACATTCCCGAAGATGCTGCATAATCTCCCCCTTGAGGCCCTTCCATGAAAACCTCTCTCTGATCTGCCTGTAGGTTTTTAAGAACCCTTGGTGCCCTGATAAAGGAGAATCGTGGGCTGCTTGGATGATCTTCTTCCTCAACGTGGATTCTGGAACGAGGTATATCCTGTCCTTGTAGTAGATGATGTCATCCACAATCCTGTACCTGTCATCCTGAATTTGCCCATCCAATAATTCGCAGGCGAATTTATTTTTGGAGTACTCCACTAAGAGAAGTGCCCTCCAATCCGTGGATATACTACTGAGAGATAACGGGGATGGACGCCTGGATAATGCATCAGCTACTACATTATTCTTACCTTTCACATACTCGATCTCGAAATCATAGGCTTGTACCTTGCTGACCCATTTCTGTTGTCGCTCATTTAGTTCCTTCTGTTCCAAGAAATACTTGAGGCTGTTATGATCTGTTTTGATTTTGAACTTACTGCCCACCAGGTACTGTCTGAATTTTGTGAGAGCATGCAAGATGGCTAGCATCTCCTTGTCATATATGGAGTAATGGCGCTCGTAGTTCTTCAGTTTACGGCTCTCAAATGCAATGGGGTGATGATTCAATACTGCTCCTAACCCTTCTCCTGAGGCATCACATTCTATTATAAAGGGTTGTGAGGAGTCTGGTAATGCTAAAACTGGGCAAGAACTCATGATAACCTTCATCTCCTTGAAAGTTTTTTGCGCTGAGTCTGTCCAAGTGAATGCCCCCTTCTTGGTGAGATCTGTGAGGGGTGCTGCAAACTGGGAGAATCCCTTAACGTATCGTCGGTAATAAGTGCACAGACCTAGGAACCCTCGCAACTCTGTAACGGTTTTTGGCGCGGGCCAATCTCTGATAGCTCGGATTTTCTCCATGTCAACCTGTACTCCTTCTGCATTGATCACATGTCCTAAGTACAGCATTTCCTTCATGCCAAACTCACACTTGGACATTTTTGCGTAAAGCGACTGTTCTTCTAAAATACTCAACGTCTTGTCCAGGTGTTTCAAGTGCTCTTCCCATGTTTTGATGTAAACCAAGATGTCATCAAAGAATACAAGCAAAAACTTACGTAGTTGTGCCCTGAAGGTGTGGTTCATGCATGACTGGAAAGTAGCTGGAGCATTGGTGAGCCCAAAGGGCATGACCAAAAACTCATAGTGACCATAGTGACAGCGAAAAGCTGTTTTGGGGATGTCCTGGTCCCTTACCCTGATTTGATGGTATCCTGAGCGAAGATCGATCTTGGAGAAGTATTGAGCTCCCCGAAGTTCATCCATGAGTTCGTCAATCCTGGGAATGGGATACCTGTTCTTGATGGTCTTCTTGTTAAGCGCTCGATAATCGATGCACATATGCAAAGTGCCATCCTTCTTCTTAACCAGAACTACTGAAGATGCAAAGGGGCTAGAACTGGGTCGTATATAACCAAGCTTCAGTATTTCTTTGATGGTTTTCTCAATCTCATCTTTGTACCTCTTAGGATGCCTGTAAGGAGTGGTGATGACTGCTTGTGTTCCCTCCTCTAGCTCGATGATGTGTTTCTGTAGCAAGGCTTGAATGTCACTGGGGTGTTGTGAGCTGGTTTCTGGGGGTTTCCTGAAGGTGACAAAACATTCTGCAGCCCATTCTATATCATCCTGTCGAAGCACTGCCTCCATTCTCTGTGACGAGACCGGTTTTGGGGGATAAGTGTTCATGCCCCTCAAAACTACCCATTTGCCATCTGGCCCCTGAAACTCCATTTCCATTGCCCTGTAGTCTGTAGTGTATTTCCCTATAGAGTAAAGCCACTGAACACCCAATACCACATGAGTATCCGCTACATCCACTACATAGAAAGAGTCTGTCATCTGATAGTTACCCAAGGCAACATTCAGTTTTGGGATCTAGTAATTGCACTCCATGCTGGAGTTCCCGGCTACTGCTACAGTGAATCCCCCAAACTTCTCGGTCTGAATACCTCTCTTGGCTACCCAAGCGGAGTCAATGAAATTGTGGGTGGCTCCCCCATCAATCAGAACTCCTACTCTGTGACCCTGCACTACTCCCCTGACCCTGAGAGTATGGAATCTCGGTACCCCTGACAATGTAGCAATGACTCCCTCCGGTGTATCCCCCTGGTGTGATTCCTCTTCTGTGGCCTCCTGCTCATCGTCGTCTTCGTCACTGTCTGAATACACCTCAATGTAGTGTGCCTTTGCCTTCCCTGCGCACCTGTGGCCTGGTACCCATGGTTCTTGGCAGGTGAAGCACAGCTTCTTTCTTCTCAAATCTTTCCTGGTGTCCTCATCTAACCAGGTTTTCTTGGGCACATCCTGCTGGAAAGGTTTCCTGTCCTTGTCCCTAACAGGAAAATTGGTTTTCAAAGGGAATTTGTTTTTAGGGACTGAATCCTGAAGATCCCTTGCCCGGTTAATAGCATCCTGCAGAGTGAGGGGTTTGTAGGCTTTCACCCATCCCCGTAGTGGCTCTATGAGGGCCTTAGTGAATAACATAGTCAATCTGCTCTCAGACACATCGGTTACCATCACGGCTAGCCTTTGAAACTCTGAAATGAATGACTCTGCGCTACCAGTCTGCTTGAGTTGAGCCAACTCCCTGAAATGGATCTCTGGGTCTTTCCTGTCGAACCTCTCCATGAGTTTCTGACTGAACTCACCGTAAGAATGTACGGTGTTGTGATCCAATGTCACCAGTCCGTGGTACCACCATTCGTGAGCCTCTCCGTCCAAGTGAAGTGTAGCCAACTTAATGGCATTTGTCTCTGTCATGGGGTTGAGTTGAAAATAAGTATCCAACTTTTGGACCCATGTTCTCGCTGATCCTCCGCGAGTCCCATCAAAGTTTGGGATGGTTAACCTACCCAAGGTTTTCTGCAGCTCATAGTTGTGATTGAAACCCTTGTTGAAATCCCTGGGCCTATTCCTGCTCTTCATGTTGCAGAAGTCTAAGAAAGACATAGCGGCATGAAACTCATCCCCTAAGTCCCTGTACTCCTGCAAATAAGCCCCAAAAGGCTCGCTGGGCTCTACCTGCATGACCGGGCCCCCTACTGTATCTGCCAAGAAGTGAGGCATGGTAGGTCTGATGGTAGGTCGGCTGTATATGTGTGGAGTGTTCTGGATGTTGGTGTACGCCATCTTTCCACTGCCGCTGGAAGATCCCCGCTCTACCGGTGAAGGGGGTGTACTGCTGATACCTGGTTCCGGTTTTGCTGACAGTCGGTTGATTGCATTGAGGACTTCTTTTTGTCCTTTGGCTAAGTCTTGCAATGCAAAGACCAAGCTGCGAAACTCCATCCGATCCTCCTCTTCACCCGTTCCTTTTCCCCTATCCGCATGAATACCTGTCTGTTCCATGTCTGAATTGGTATCCTCTAGCTGGATATCTTCAAATTCTTCTGTGTATCTACTCTTCCTCCTCCTATAGGTTACAAAAGGATTTCCTTCTGTATTCATCTACTTTTCATCTCTTAAGCCCACAGCTGGCCAAGAAAATAGCTCTGATACCACTGTAATATCCCAAATCCCGATATTTTCTATTTCTAAACAATTATGCTGATACAACTGGGCAATCAAACTGCCATGCAAAAATCCCTATTTTATAGGAAAAATTAGGGTTAGGATTTGTGAGATAGAATGCACACTTACCACTGATAACTGGCTGGACTGCTTCAGATAAAGTCTGCAAGTACTGAGAACTGGATCGGAGAGGAACTGATCTCTCCTGCCTCCGGTGAATGCCCCAGCAACAAGACGCCCAATTAGAGAAAAAGGTGACGCCCTCAAGGAAGGAAGTGTCCGATGGATCCGCCGATTTGCAGGGCTGATAGCCTTACGGTCCCGGAGAGATTGGCTGGAGTATGTTGAAGATCTAACACCTCTAAGTAGGAAGTCGTCTAGGTTCAGTGAGGCAGCTCACGCCCCTGAGAGTCCGGAAATGCTGATAACGGCTTCGGATGAGCTCAGATGGAGCTGATAATCAAGGAGTGCCGGAGTATGTAGCTGATGATAAGACTG